>CM046450.1:85964672-86019672 GCA_025506515.1 Flaveria trinervia
GGTGCACCTTCTTCATATTTTTGATCTTTTGGAATATCAAATGATCTACACACTACAAACACATAAAACATATAAAAAAGTTAAAGTACACATTTAAACAAATATTGATAACTAAATGTGTTATAATTAAGCAAATAGAGACCCATATGAGAAGGCTCGATATCTTCTTTCGATCTTCTACCATGTTGAACACAAACCGCGACACTAGCTGCAGAGACACAACCGGTGACAAAGGGAAAGGCTACGAGACGTTCCATTCGATCTTTCATCATCGAGGCACGCGAATGAAGATGTGGCAGTGGTTGCCTAAGATGTTGTTAATTGCAATAGAATATGAAAGGATAGTGTTGAGTTAGTTATAGAAGTAAATGGTTGAAGATGCTTTGTAAGGAAGATATCATTATTCTACTTGTCATGACAACTCAATCACCTTTTGGAGTCCATTTTTGAATTCAATATTTTGAGTTTGGTAGAGGGATTTATTAATTAGAGGCCCCTCCTGATCTCAAGTGTAGTATGCATACAAACATATACATGTATATTTGTGTGTATCTTTTAAGTTAAGTTACTATAAACAACAGACTTGAGAAGAAATTGAACAAAGATAATGGACTTATCGCAAATCATAGGAAACAATCTCTTGCACAAAGTATAAGATAAGAGTGCTCACAGATAGATCTCACTTTGTGATCCGCCCCTTAAACCTTTAGTGAGTGCTAAGTCAAGTATTAGGTACATCTTAATCTACCCATCGCCATAATGATAAATGTCCAAACTTGAAAGTTTATATGTTTAAAATGTATTTGTTATTTGTTAAAAAGTTGAAAAAAAATTAACATGAAACGGAATAATTAGAACTCTTGAAATGAAAGGTACAATAAATTAAAGTATGTGCTTTTTCAATTAGATTTCGGTGGAGCTTTCATGTATTGTATTCTTGAGAAAAAAGTAAGCTAATTTGTAAAGTGGAGTCTACCACAACCACCAAAGAGTCTTTCACCAGCAATCCACGATCATTGGTTATCAATTTCATTGTATTGCTACTTGTCAAATTGGAGATGATCATGTATTATTTATTTAGATCAAAGAATTAAGAGAATTTTATTAAATTTGACACAATAAAGACAAATCCCATAAATTTTTGTAGGTAATCTCATTTTTAGTCTTATTATAAGACATCAATTTCCTGTAAATATATATATATATATATATATATATTATATATATATATATATATATATATATATATATATATCTACATACATGGGAAAAATTAACTTGATATTGTAATTTTTTGAAACTTTTTTACGCATGTGAACAAAATTTATTTTTTACACACATTTACGCATGATTAAAATGTGTAAAAAGTTCTCAAAAAATATATGATTGTTTTTAATTTTATGAGAATTGTAAAAAAATACATTTGTTTAAACATGTGTAAAATAGTTCTTTGACATGTGTGTAAAAAAAGTTAGAGTTATTACAAAGAAAGAAAAGTGTAAAAAATACATGTTGAGGTCTTAGAGTTTTAAAATTACATAAGTGTGTTTGGTATATTACGTGGAATGGTTTTGAATGGTTGTGAGTGATGGAGAAAAAAATGAGAATATGTTATTGTGGATTAATATATTTAAATAATCACTGTTCAATCCTTATAAATTTTTTAATATTTTTAAATTGGATGGGAGTGAAAGAAAGAGAAAAAAATAATAATAATAAGGGTATAAAAGTATTATATAATCGAAAAGAAGAGAGAAAATGTAGTGATTTTTAGTGTAATTAGATGGATAAAAATAATGAACTTGTGAATGCTCTTAAAAAGGATTCCTAATTTTAACTTTTGTAAATTTTAACAAAATGTAATATGGTAATATAGTAATCGGGTAGAGTTGTCTTAAGAACCACCTTTTTCATGAGAACTCTACAAACCAATCTAAATCACTCATTTATTATCATATGCAAATCACATGTCATTTTCTACCTTTTTATAAACGTTCATAACTTTTTTTCATAACATATTTATTCAAAGAAATGTCACCATAAAATTCAGTATTTCTTTATCTTTCCAACGCCTAACGTATTGATATATTTTGTTAAAAAAATCATTCATCTGTTGTTTACATATGTGTAAATCTGGTTGTACATATGTGTAATACTAGATTTACACATGTGTACAACCGGTATTACACATGTGTACAATCGGATTTACACATGTGTAATACTGGATTTACAGATGTGTACAACCAGTATTACACATATGTAAATCCAGTATTACACATGTATATAACTAGAATTACACATTATGAAATGAATAGATGATTTTTTTAAATGTATACCAATATGGTAGGTGTTGGAAAGATAAAAATACTGAATTTTATGATGAATTTTTTTTGAAAAATGATGTCATGAAAAAAGTTATGAACGTTTTAAAGAAAGGGGGAATGACATATGATTTTCATATGATAAAAAATAAGTGGCTCAGATTGGTTCCTAAAGTTCTCACAAAAAAGGGTGGTTCTCAAGATTACCATATATATATATATATATATATATATATATATATATATAATATATATATATATATATATATATATATATATATATATATATAAGAGATCAAATGAAAACCATGTTTATAATTAAAACCATGAAAACTAAGGATTACATATATGTAAGTACGTGTATGAAAGTTTACAACTAAGAGTTACATACATGTATGGATTATGTATATGTAAGTACGTGTTACCAAGTGTAGAACTAAGAGTTACGTACATGTAGCTCATACAAGTTACGTATACGTAAGTCGTTTCATTATCATCAATGTTACTTGGAGTTTATATAAAAATTATAAAATGACCTTGAAAAGTATTATTTTATTTTTACTTAAATACTGTAACACCCGGTTATTTATCTATTTTGAAGTTGACGAAGGAAGAAAAGAAATAAAGTCCAAAGTCAAGGGACCAAATTTGCCAACGAGAGAAAGTTGGGTAAGTGGGGATATATAAAGGGAGAGGGTAGCCATTATCCTCTCCCCACACCCACATTTTTAGCCAAAGAAATAGGAGAAGAGAGAAAGAAGAGAAAAAGGGAGAAAAGTTGGTTTGGGTTGGTTCGAGTGAGCGAAAATCGTTGAGAAGCGGGTCAAATCGAAGCTTTTCTCGTTGTGGTTATTTGTGTGAGTTCTAGGACCCCTCTTTTACACGTTTTTGAATGATTTGGAGCTGTAACACATCTGAAAGTCGGGTTTTTGAGTGTGTGTATGTTTGACCAGTTTGTTTATGTGGATGTGTGTGTATGATGCGTTTGAGCCTTGTTTGTGAGCTTGTGTGTGCTTGAATGGTGTTGTGGTATGCATTCCTAAGGTTTAGGATGCTTGATTTGGCCTTAGAATGAGTTCGGATGAGCTTTGTAAGGCCCCGTTCCTGGAACGCTTACAGTTGGATCCTCATCGCACATAAAACATATAATTACAGTTAATCATTCGTAAAAAGTTGCAAGGGAAACATAAAAAAATTAACTTTTCATATCATTACAAATGCTTTTGCAAGCTAATACAAGCGTTTATTTCAAAACATCATTCATTTGCATTACAATGCAAAAACATTAACAAAAGAATGCCATCCAAAAGAGCTGAGTAGCCGCCTCGTGCCATCCTCAGCAATCATTACCTGCCAACTAGAAACACATAAAAAGTCAGTGTTGCTAAGTGAGCTCTTGTTTTATAATAAAACATACTTTACTTTCATGCGATCATACATCGTATGTACACATAGATAATATAGTTATTATCTTCTATTACATTCGTTAACTTTTGTTCATTCTATACGTTCGTTCTCCCGAGTCTATTGTGACAACAGGGTCACTCACCTCATTAGCAATCCCAATGATTGCACGCTATCCGAGTCTGTTGCAACCATAGGGTTGCTCACCTCATTGCCAATCTCAACGATAGCATGCTATCCGAGTCTGTTGCAACAACAGGGTTCTCACCTCATGGCAACTTCATGATAGCACGCTATCTGAGTCTGTTGCAACAACAGGGTTGCTCACCTCATATATGTGCTTGCAAGCCTTTCCTTCATTCATTCATCATTCAATAAAGCATGCATTCTTACTTCATGTTCCTCTTTCATTATCTTTCACTTTACGTTACATAATACTTCATTCATTCATTAATATGACACGTAAAGCCACAGGAAAGATAAACATACATCATAATAAGGAACATATCATACACAGTCATCATCATCATACAGGGCAACATCATACATACATAACATGCATCATCCATAAACATGCAACATCATCATCATCATGCCCAACATACTCTCTAAGGCCTCAACAGTCATCTTACATGCTCTTACGGGAACCTTTACATCAAAACTTACATCTGCACCTTCCCCCAAAAGTCAGAAGTTAAGCTACACTTCTCCTCGGGTGCAACAGCCCTATTTGGGCGTATGGACACCCTTCAGTCGCATGGCCTCCATGCGATTGAACATCATGCGAATGAACCAATGTGGATGAGCACTCATGCGAATGAACACCCAATCATGCGAATGGACTAATGCGGATGGACCTCATGCGAATGGACTAATGCGGATGAGCTCTTATGCGACTAGACCTTCAATCGCATGACCTCCATGCGACTGGCCCTTCAATCGTGCGAATGGACCCCAATGTCACCCTATTCGGTCGTATGGCCTCCATTCGGTCTCCAGTCGGTTGCCTAGCCCTAGCTCATGCAGAATGCAGTTCCAACCGAACACAAACTGCCCTTTTCGACTTCCAAACTCATCTAAACCCATTCTAAGCTCAAATCGACCATCCTAAACCTTAAGGATGCATACCAAAACACCATTCAAGCACACACAAGCCTGGAAACAACCTCCAAACGCGTTTTTTGTATGTATGTATGTGACCCTCTTCAGCACAGTTAAACCTTAGGGAGCTTCTTCGCCCCGGGAACAGGGCCTTACAAGCTTGGAGGTCGAAAATGGTAGATTGGGTTCGGGATGAATTGCATTCTGCATCAACTAGGGCTAGGTGACAAAATGAAGGCCATACGGCCGAATGAGGTGTGATTAGGGTCCGTTCGCACGATTGAGAGTTCATTCGCATGATTGGGGCCAGTCACATGGGGAGTCATGCGACTGAGGGTCCAGTCGCACAAGTGCTCATCCGCATTAGTTCCATTCGCACGAGGTCCTTCCGCATTAAGTCCATTCGTATGATTGGGTGTTCATTCGCATGAGTTTTCATCTGCATTGGTTCATTCGCATGATGTTCAGTCGCATGGAGGCCATGCGATTGAAGGGTGCCCATACGCCTGAATTGGCTGTTGCACCCGAGGAGAAGCATAGTTTAACTTCTGACTTTCGGGGGAAAGTGCAGATGTAATTTTTGACGTAAAGGTTCCCGTAGAGCATGTAAGATGACGGTTGAGGCCTTAGAGAGCATGTTGGGCATGATGATGATGTTGCATGATTATGCATGTTATGTAGGTATGATGTTGCCATGTATGATGCTGATGACTGTGTATGTTATGTTCCTTATCATGATGTATGTTTATTTTTCCTATGGCTTTGTTGAATCTGAATTAATGAATGAAGTATTATGTAACGTAAAGTGAAAGATAATGAAAGAGGAACATGAAGTAAGAATGCATGCATTAATGAATGATGAAGTAATGAAAGTCTTGCAAGCACTGTATGTCGGGACATGCCATTAAGGTTTTAGCCCAACAGTGTGCGGGTTCGCTACCCCGGGAGGATGCACATCAGGGTCTTTCTTTGTGATTGACCATACGTATGAACCATTGTTGCGTGCCTTAGATACTGTGACCATTTGGTGCCGAGCACCAGTGATGAAGTTCTTTTATAGGCTTAGGTCCAGTACCACGAGAATGAAGGGCATAGCATATGACAATGGTATACCTGAACTTTACCTTAGGTACTGTGACCATTTGGTGCCGAGCACCACCGATAAAGGTCTTTTATAGGCTTAGGTCCAGTACCACGAGAATGAAGGATAAAGTTCATGGTGATGACGAAAGGAAAAGATGTAATGATGAACGAATGAATGAATGAACGGAAGTTAACGAACGAAAGTTAACGAACGATGAAGATAATAATTATTATCTATGTGTACGTATGATGAATGATCGCATGAAAGAAAAAGAATGGTTTTAACGAAAGAAAAGTATGTTTTATATTATAAAACTAGAACTCAATCAGCAACGCTGACTTTGATGTGTTTCCAGTTGGCAGGTAATGATTGCTGAGGATGGCACGAGGTGGCTACTCAGCTCTTTGGATGACATTCTTTTGTTAATGTTTTTTGCATTGTAATGCGAACGAATGATGTTTTGAAATAAACACTTGTATTAACTTGCAAAAGCATTTGTAATGATATGAAAAGTTATTTTTATGTTTCCGCTGCCATGTTTTATGAATGATTAAATGTAAGTTCTATGTTTTATGTGCAATGAGTTACCAGCTGTAAGCGTCCCAGGAACGGGGACTTACAAGTTAGTATCAGAGCCAAAGTTTAAGTGAAATAGGTAAATTTTCAAAATAAACCATAACTTAAACTGACAATGGGACGGAAAGGGAAGGGATGCCAATCTGAGTAGCTGCGTGCCATCAGGTATTTTCGTAAGTTAACCGGTATTATGTGCGCATGTTATGTGTTATGTGTTGTTTGTGGATTTAAATACAGATGTAGTCAGGATAGGTAATGCTCGGGGTGTGAAGAAGAAAGTAAGTGGCTAATCACAACTGGCCACCGTAATTAGGGACTTACTATACTTGACATAAACTGAGTTGTTCCCTTGAATGACCGTGTTGGTGTTTTAATATTTCAGTGTGCGTGTGAATGGCCGGTGGTAGATCTTCGAAAGCCTCTCATGGTGGAGGTCACGGTGCTGAACCGCGACCCAAGAGAGGGAGACCCATAGTTGAGAAGGTGGTTCATGAAGAACCAGAGACCCCTCATCCGGAGGTTGGCGACGAGAGCGCCAATCTGAGAGCCTTAGTAAAGGAGGCTGTTATGGAACAAGTTCATCAGGTCATGCAGACAATTTTACCGTCTGTGGTGACCGAAGTGATTAAGGCAGTACGAGAAGGGGAAAGAAAGGAGAGAAACAGGTCCTCGGGAGGACGAGAGCAACCAGAGCCGGAAGCGGTTCTCTCTGATGATGATGAAGAGGAGGAAGAAGAAGAGCCTGTGCTGGAGGTGGCACGAGGCTGTAACTACGGGGCGTTTATGAGATGCAAGCCCCTACTTTGATGGAAACGACACTACTACTGCTGCTCACCAGTGGGTGAGGGAAATGGAGGTTGTTCTTGATATCAACGAGTGCTGGGAGGACGAGAAGGTGAAGTTTGCTACCCATTCATTTGTAGACTCGACTTTGTGCTGGTGGGACAATATTGTCCAAGCCGAGGGTAGCAGGGCCATCGGGAAGATGAGATGGTTTGAACTGAAGAAGTTGGTGATTGAGGAGTTTTGTCCTCATTAGGAGATGGATAAGGTTGAGAGAGAATTCCTACAGCTGGAGGCGGGAACGATGATACACCAACAGTATACCACCAAATTCAATGAGATGGCACGTCTGGTGCCGGATCAGGTGACACCTCTGTCTCGTAAGATCAAGAGGTATATTCAGGGTTTGCCAGCAGATATTCGTAGGCACATGATTTCCGCCCGACCGAACATGTTTAGGTCGGCGGTGGATTTAGCAGGGAGATTGTATGATGAGAGGGTTGTGGCGGTGGTGGCTGAAGGTGGCAGGAAGAGTAGAGGTGATCGAAACTGGCAGGGGAAGAGGTTTGGTCGGGGTATTGCCTCGACGGGTAACAAGAAGGCCGAGTGGATGACTGTCGTGTGGTCACATCAAGTGCGGGGTCAAAGAGGGTGGCAAGTGTGGAAGGGAGCATAGTGGGGAGTGCAGGTTTGGGTTGAACTTGTGCTTCAAATATGGGAAGGCGGGCACATGGCAAAGGACTGTCGTATGGTCCGGTGCTATAACTATAGTGAAGAGGGTCACATGAGCAAGGATTGTAAGAAGCCGGGGGCTAAGAGTTCCAGGGCGAAGAGGACGGGAGGTGAAAGGCTGAGGGCGAGCGCCAGGGCATTCACTATGACACAGGAGGAAGCTAGGACGGACCCCGATGTCGTGTCGGTACGTTTCTGGTGAACCAAACTTTAGCTTTTGTGTTATTTGATTCGGGTGCCAGTAAAAGTTTTATTTCTGCTGCTTTTTGTGCTAAGCTTCCTGTTAGTAGTAGACGTGTTGATGCGCCCTTCGAGGTAGAAACTTCCATAGGTAAGTCTACCAGGATTTCGAAGATGATAGAGAACTATGATGTGGAACTTGAGGGTCATAAGTTTCTGTTAAACTGTTCGTGATGACCTTAGGTGTTTTGATTTGGTTCTTGGGATGGATTGGTTGGCGAACTCCAAGGCGAACATTGTGTGTCGCAAGAAGATGAATCGTTTGACAGCGCCTGACGGTAGTTCAGTGATGGTTTATGGTGATCGGGTTACTACGATTCCGAAAGTGATCTCAATGGCCCTGGCGGGACGGTGTATGAGGCGTCGATGTAGCGCCTATTTGGCCTACGTAAAGGATGTGGATACGCCAGCACCACAACTGTCCGATGTACCAGTTGTGTGTGACTTTCCAGATGTGTTCCCAGAAGACTTATTAGGAGTGTCACCTAATCATGAGATAAAGTTCCAGATTGACTTGATACTGGGTGCCCAACCTGTTGCAAAGGCACTATGTGATTAGCCCTGACAGAGATGAAGGCGTTGATGGAACAACTACAGGAGTTGCATGACAAGGGGTTTACTAGGCTGAGTATCTCCCCTTGGGGTGTTGCGGTCCTATTTATGAAGAAGAAAGACAGTAGTATGAGGATGTGCATTGAGTACCGTGAGCTGAACAAGTTGATAGTGAAGAACCGATACCCCTTACCGAGAATAGATGATTTGTTTGATCAGCTTCAAGGTGTCAGTTGGTTCTCAAGAATAGATCTTCGATCGGGCTACCATCAGTTGAAGGTGAAGGAACAGGATGTTCCTAAAACAGCTTTTCGCACGTGCTATGGTCACTACGAGTTTCTTGTCATGTCTTTTGGTTTGACCAATGCGCCAGCTGCTTTTATGGATCTGATGAACCGTGTGTGTCGGCCGATGTTGGATAAATAAGTGATTGTGTTTTTTGATGATATCCTGATTTATTCGAAGAGCAAGATTGAGCACACTAGTCAAATTCGGGAGGTTCTGGAGACGTTGAGAAAGGAGAAGTTGTACGCCAAGTTCTCTAAGTGTGCATTTTGGTTGCGCGAAGTTCAGTTCTTGGGTCATGTGGTAAATCCTGATGGGATTATGGTGGACCCGGCTAAGATGGAAGCAGTGATGCAGTGGAAGTCTCCTAAGACGCCATCCGAGATTTGTAGCTTCTTGGGTTTGGTGGGCTACTATAGAAGGTTTATCCAAGACTTATCAAAGATTGCTTCTCCACTGACCAAGTTGACCCGAAAAGATGTAAAGTTTGTATGGGGTCAAGCTCAAGAGAAAGCATTCGAACTATTGAAGACGAGATTGACTCGAGCTCCTGTTTTGTCATTACCCGATGGAAGTGAAGATTTGGTGGTTTATTCTGATGCTTTTTTATTCGGGGTTGGGGTGTGTGTTAATGCAGAGAGGAAAGGTTATAGCTTATGCATCCCGACAGTTGAAGGTTCATGAGGTCAACTATCCTACTCATGACTTGGAGCTAGCAGCCGTGGTCTTTGCGCTAAAGATTTTGAGGCACTATCTTTATGGGATGAAGTGCACCATTTTCACTGACCACAAGAGCTTGAAGTACTTCTTCAAGTAGAAAGATCTGAACATGAGGCAGAGACGATGGTTGGAGCTTATAAAGGAATATGATTGCGAGATCCATTACCATCTGGGCAAAGCCAACGTGGTGGCTGATGCCCTTAGCTGAAAAGAGAGGCCCGAGCCGATTCGGGTGAAAGCATAGCAGCTGATCATGACCTCTGACGTGATGAAGCAAGTCAAAGAGTTTCAAGATGAAGTATTGAAAGAAGATCATCTTAACTCTGGGAGAATGATAGTCTGGTTGGGGAATTGGGTGAAAACACACTCGGTGTTAAAACCCTATTTGGACGGGTGTAGATTCCTCGTTTTGGGGATCTACCAGTGAAGATCATGGATGAGGCTCACAAGACTCGATACTCCATTCATCCAGGTGCCACGAAAATGTACCAAGATATGAAGAAAGATTACGGGTGGCCGGGTATGAAACGCGACGTGGTGGAGTACGTGAGTAAATGCCTTACTTGTCTACAAGTGAAAGCCGAGCATCAGAAGCCGTATGGAAAGATCCAACCTTTGGATATACCAGAATGGAAGTGGAAGCACATCACCATGGATTTCATCACGAAGTTGCCGCGTACCCCGAAAGGGTACGATGCCATATGGGTGATTGTTGACCATTTGACGAAGAGTGCTCACTTTCTTCCGATCCGCGTGACATATTCATGTGTGAGGTTGGCGGATCTATTCATCAAGTAAATTGTAACTCGTCATGGTGTGTCGGTGTCTATTGTGTCTGATCGTGACACCCTGTTTACATCCAAATTCTGGAAGAAATTCCACGACGCCATGGGGACGATGTTACATATTAGCACGGCTTATCATCCCCAAACTGATGGTCAGTCAGAAAGGACCATTCAAACATTAGAGGACATGCTTCGGGCATGTGTTATTGATTTTGGGGGAAGTTAGGATGACCACTTACCATTAGCTGAATTCTCATACAACAACAGTTATCATGCCAGCATTAGTACGCCACCATATGAGATACTATATGGTAGGAGATGCAGAACACCCGTTTGTTGGGGTGATATTGGTCAGAAGGAGTTGGGGAGCGTCGAGGTGATTGAGGTTACGACTGAGAAGCTTGAGAAGATCAAAGCCTTCATGAAGGCAGCCAAAGATAGACAGTAATCGTATGTTGATAAACGACGCAGCCCGATTGAATTCTAGGTGGGTGACTGGGTTATGTTGAAGGTCTCACCTTGGAATTGTATCATTCGTTTCTGAAAGCGGGGCAAGTTGAGCCCAAGGTTCATAGGCCCTTTCCAAATAATTGCTCGAGTTGGAGAGGTGGCCTATAGATTGGAGTTACCAGATGAGTTAAGTGGAATTCACCTGACATTCCATGTATCTCATCTGAGAAAGTGCTTGGTAGACAAAGATATGATTGTTCCATTGGAAGATATCGAAGTAGACAAACGGCTAAATTATGTGGAGCAACTGGTGGCAATCATCGATCGATAAGAGAAAAGACTGAGAAATAAAGTGGTCCTCTTGTGCGCGTGCAGTGGAAGCACAGGAAGGGATCTGAGTCAACGTGGGAGACTGAAGAAGAAATGAGGCATCATTACCCACATTTGTTCGAGGAATAACAGTTTTAGGGGATGAAAACTATTTAAGGGGGGTGGACTTGTAACACCCGGTTATTCATCTATTTTGAAGTCGACGAAGGAAGAAAAGAAATATAGTGCAAAGTCGAGGGAACAAATTCACCAACGAGAGAAAGTTGGGTAAGTGGGGGTATAAAAAGGGAGAGAGCAGTCATTACCCTCTCCCCACACCCACATTTTCAGCTAAAGAAAGAGGAGGAGAGAGAAAGAAGAGAAAAAGGGAGAAAAGTTAGTTCGGGTTGGTTCGAGTGAGCCAAAATCATTGAGAAGCGGGTCAAATCAAAGCTTTCTCGTTGTGGTCATTTGTGTGAGTTCTAGGACCCCTTTTTTACCACATTTTTGAATGATTTAGGGCTAGAACACATCTGAAAATCGGGTTTTTGAGTGTGTGTATGTTTGACCCGTTTGTGTATGTGTATGTGTGTATGATGCGTTTGAGCCTTGTTTGTGAGCTTCTGTGTGCTTGAATGGTGTTGTGGTATGCATTCCTAAGGTTTAGGATGGTTGATTTGGGTTTAGAATGAGGTTGGATGAGCTTGGAGGTCGAAAATGGCAGATTGGGTTTGGGATAAACTGCATTCTGCATCAGCTAGGGCTAGGCGACCGAATGAAGGCCATATGGCCGAATGAGGTGCGATTAGAGTCTATTTGTACGATTGGGGCCAGTCACATGAGGAGTCATGCAATTGAGGGTCCAGTCGCATAAGTGCTCATCGGCATTAGTTCCATTCGCACGAGGTCCATCCGCATTAAGTCCATTCGTATGATTGGGTGTTCATTCGCATGAGTGTTCATCCATATTGGTTCATTCGCATGATGTTCAGTGTCATGGAGGCCATTCGGCTGAAGGGTGTCCATACGCCCGAATAGGGCTGTTGCACCCGAGGAGAAGCGTAGTTTAACTTCTGACTTTCGGGGGAAAGTGTAGATGTAAGTTTTGACGTAAAGTTTCCCATAAGAGCATGTAAGATGGCGGTTGAGGCCTTAGAGAGCATGTTGGGCATGATGATGTTGCAGGATTATGCATGTTATGTATGTATGATGTTGCCATGTATGATGTTGATGGTTGTGTATGTTATGTTCCTTATCATGATGTATGTTTATCTTTCCTATCGCTTTACATTGAATGTGAATGAATAAAATGAAGTATTATGTAACGTAAAGTGAAAGATAATGAAAGAGGAACATGAAGTAATGAAAGTCTTGCAAGCACTGTATGTCGGGACATGCCATTAAGGTGTTAGCCCAACGGTGTGCGGGTTCGCTACCCCGGGAGGATGCACATCGGGGTCTTTCTTTGTGATTTACCATACGTATGAACCATTGTTGCGTGCTGTAGGTACTGTGACCATTTGGTGCCGAGCACCACCGATGAAGGTCTTTAATAGGCTCAGGTCCAGTACCATGAGAATGAAGGGTATAGTATATGACAATGGTATACCTGAACTTTACCTTAGGTATTGTGACCATTTGGTGCCGAGCACCACCGATGAAGGTCTTTTATAGGCTTAGGTCCAGTACCACGAGAATGAAGGGTAAAGTTCATGGTGATGACGAAAGGAAAAGATGTAATGATGAATGAACGAATGAAAGAGGGAATGAATGAATGAACGGAAGTTAACGAACGATGAATATAATAATTATTATCTATGTGTACGTATAATGTATGATCGCATGAAAGAAAAGAATGGTTTTAACGAAAGAAAAAGTATGTTTTATTTTATAAAACTAGAACTCACTCAGCAAAGCTGACTTTGATGTGTTTCCAGGCAGGTAATGATTGCTGAGGATGGCAGGAGTGGCTACTCAGCTCTTTTGGATGACATTATTTTATTAATGTTTTTTTTCATTGTAATGCGAACGAATGATATTTTGAAATGAACGTTTGTATTAACTTGCAAAAGCATTTGTAATGATATGAAAAGTTATTTTTATGTTTCCGTTGCCACGTTTTATGAATGATTAAATGTAAGTTTTATGTTTTATGTGTAACGATTTACCAGTTGTAAGCGTTCCGGGAACGAGGCCTTACAAATACACTTTTAACAATTGAAAGTTAAATCAGTTATAACTTATGTGATTGGGTAGTGGTGGGTTTTACGATTTTTAATTATAAACATGGTTTTCATTTGAACCCTTATATATATATATATATATAGGTATATATATATATATATATATACATATATATATACTTATATATATATATATATGTATATATACGTACATATATATATATACCTATATATATGTATATATACATATATATATAGGTATATACCTATATGTATATATATACATATATATATATATATGTGTGTATATATATATACATATATATATATATATATATATATACATATATATATATATGTGTGTGTGTGTATATATATATATATATATATGTAGAGATTAATGAAGATGCTGATGCAACCTAAACATCTTTAGTCTTTCCTGCATGCTGCACAAGTGCATTGAAGTGGAATGCTTCAGAAGTTTCACATGTGCAACATAAATACTCTAAGTGTGAAATCTTCCGAAGCCAAGACCAACATCTTCCGAAGCCAAAGATGAAGTCTTCGGAAGCCTCAGAGACAAAGTCTTCCAAAGCTTCAAGTTCATGAAGACAGATTTCTTCCGAAGACTTTTAGTAACATGCTTTATCAGATGTACTGTTTCATAAAGCTGGACACCTTTCTGCTGCAACTCTGCAAGTCACCAACTAACATGGTTTGGTGAAAAGGTCCATGCTTTTGGTAACTGTACATTGAGGTCTTAATTCTGTAACTTTCTACTTTATGTACTTTATCCTTTTTGTAATAGATAAGGATGTGAGCTATGGCATGTCATAGTCACTAGTCAAAAGGCAAGCTGCCTTTTGACTCTACAATTCATTTTGTTTGTGTCTAGTCATTGTATCCAGCTGGCTTTCAAAGTATAGCCAGCTGTAGGATGTAGCATAAGTATCTCATGTTCTTGTATCTTTCCAATATGCTTTGTAACACTTGTAATAGAACATACAGAAAGCAATATACTGCATTCTTGAAAACCATACACATTTGTTCTTTATGTTCAGTCTCTTACATTACTTGTGTTTTTAGTGTCTTATCTTGGTTAATCCAGTTTACTGTTTGATTAAAGTTTGGTTAATCTCTTCTTTGTGTTGTGTATTGTAATTCACACCCTTCAACGATCCTGCATTTGGTATCAGAGCATCCAGGCTCTTGATATAAGATCTCACCATCTTAAGATCCCTCACACACACAAATACCAAACTTTTCAAATGGCAGCCATTTCCAAAACTGATATGGAAACTGGAACCATGAACAAGTCCCCACTGATCACTCTTGATGAGTTTCACACTTGGTGTTTAAGAATGGAAGGTTTCATCAGGTCTCTTTATTCAAGAATGTGGGAGTCTATTGAGAATGGACCTTTCATACCCAGCACACCCTCTGCTACTGGTGCTGGTATGATCCCCAAGATGTGGCTAACTACTCTGATGAAGATAGGAAGAGAGTAGAGATAGACAGGAAAACCATGACAGCTCTTCAAACTGCCCTTCCAAACTCTGTGTACAGAGGTTTCAAGAAGTGCAAAACAGCTAAGCAGCTGTGGAATGTACTGAAACTGATGTATGAGGGTTCTTCTGAAGCCAAGGAGAACAAGAAGGATCTCCTGAAGTAGCAGTTTGAAAACTTCACCTTCAAAACAGGTGAGACCATGACTCAGCAATACTTCAGGTATGTTGAGATTGTGGATGCCCTAGTGGATGGAGGAGTTTCTCTTGAGAATAGAGACATTGTAAGGAAGTTCATGTCCTCACTTCCTAGGCAATGGACACACTACTGTGTGGTGATCAAGAGAACTGAAAATCTCAAAACTCTCACTCTGATAGAGTTCTATGGGATTCTCATGGCTACAAGATGGAGATGAACATGCAGGAACAATCAAATGGGTTCAGCCCTACATGTGGTTGAAAGGGATAGCATAGAACCCAAACATCATCTTATATGCTACCCTAACAACTCACCCAAGGGTCCTTTCATCACCCTCCCAGAGACACCAAGGGAGAACTACACTCAAGGAAGCCCATTCCAAGAGATAAGCTCTTCTCAAGCATTTGTGTCTTCTGATGAAAGCTGTGGCAACTCTCTTTTCACTCTTGAAGACCTGGACTGTATCCATCCAGATGATCTGGAGTACATGGAAATAGTCCAGCAGATGGCTCTTCTCACTCACAGAGCCAAGAAGTTCTACAAGCGGACTGGAAGGAAGTTCCCGAGCAATGCAACCAATGGAAAGTTTGGACTGGACAAAGGCAAAGTCAAGTGTTACAACTGTAACTTGATGGGTCACTTTGCCAGAGAGTGTAAGGCACCTAGAACCAATGGTAGCCAAACACAATCCAGACCAAACTACACTGACAAAGTTCTCCATAATGAGAAGTCAAAGCAGCAAGCTGCTGTTGCTGTTGAAGAAGGAGGCTTTGACTGGAGCTTTTAGGTGGAAGATGCTACTCCAAACCAAGCACTGATGGCAGATCATGATGAAGCCAAGGTATTGGAACATCTCTGTACTCCTGAATGCATTGCTAAAGTTAACAGGTACAGGTCCTATAACTTGGAACTGAGATCTGATATTGAGTCCTTAAACATTTAAAAATCTGACTTTAGAATGTCTGAAAATGATTATAAGCTGAAAATAGAGGACTTAGAGAAAACAATTTCAGTTCTAAAATATGAACATGCAGATTTTAGGACTCAAATTAAAGATCTCATAACCAAGTTAACTGAGTGCCAGGCTGAGCTTGTGATCAGCAAAGCCAGGGCAGAAAAGAGTGTTCTTGAAGAAGAGACCTTCAAGAACATGATATCCTCATCCCTGCACAACAAAGTGTGCTATCAAAATAGACAGGGACTAGGATCCAATGAGATAGCTCCTCCACACATAATCTGTCAGTAAGATCTCCTAGGTGTGGAACTTGTGAAGATGAGCTTCCTCTCATAGATCCTATGAGTGAGGAGGATGAAGAAGAGATAGTGAAGAATCCCTATACTAAGAGTGAAGAGGAGGATTCCAAGAAGGGCCACTATCCTTCTGAGGAGAAAGTGAAGACTATGATGACCAAGTCCATGAGAAAGAACTTGATCAGAAAGAGCAAAAGAAAGGCAAGGAGGCTCAAGAGATCAAGGCTACTTTTGACTTTAAGCAGAAACAAATTTTTATTTCTATAGGATTTAAAATGGTTGTGACTGAAGGCATCAACCAAAACTCTGTGTTGGACCAAAAGAACCAATGAGCCAAGATCAGAAAACCTCTAAGTCCCACATGGTATCACAACAATTGCTGAAAGCCTCTTCAGCAGTTTGAAAAGTGCTGAAGACTTCAACAGCTGAAGATCAAGTGTGGAAGACTTCAACAACTGACGTACAAAGTCTGAAGACAAAGACTGAAGACATCAGCTGATGATATCTACTGAAGTCATCAGCTAATGAAACATCTGAAGGTCAAAGTCTGAAGATCAAGTACTGAAGCCTCAGTAGTTTGTCACAACTGGTGAAGAGTACTTCTTCAGTAGTTGTGATATCGTAGTAGTTTATATTTTAGTTTCAGTAGTTTTATGTTTCTAGTTTCAGTAGTTTTGTAAAACGACTGAAGAGCTTGTTCTTCGGTCGTTGTAGTTTCAGTAGTTTCTAATCAGTAGTTTTATATTTTGTACTTAACACTCTGATATGTTCTCAGTAGTTGTGAACATTTCAGTAGTTGTTAAGAGTTAGTTATTTTTGTATTGATCTGCCAGTTGTCACTTTCCGTGATAACAGCAGTGTGTTGCACTCTATATAAGGAGTGACAACCTATTGTAATAAAGTGAATGACGTGAATGAATGAAAGATTGATTAGAAACATTCCATATCTATAAACATTCCTTGAATCAGAAATATATTCTCTCGCTATAACCGTATGTGCTCTTAATGCATACAAGCATCGACTTCTTGCTACAATTTGTCTAATTCCTATTCTTATTCCGCTGCTTGAACTCTAATACATCAAACTTGTGATCGCTATCCTGTCAAATGGTATCAGAGCTGGTTAATCATTGATCGATCTAATAATTGATCATTAAAACTGCTATTCAAGATCTAAGTTTGATTGAATTAGCTTTTGTTTTTGCAAGAAACGGTTATAGAGATTGAATTTTCTGTATTTCTGGTCATTCATCCTGAGATCTTTTCTTGATTTCATTGAGTTTGTTGTGGTCTGTGTAAAACTTTTAAAAGCTTGAATTAAGTTGTTTCTGAACTGAAAATGACTACTCCCTCCAATGATCCTCACAATACTGGTTCCTCAACCAAGCCACCAATGCTGGTTAGGAATGAGTATAACATATGGCAAAGACGAATGCTCCATCACCTGTCTGTTAACAGCACAGGTTGTTGGACATCAGTGGTACATGGTCCACACAAGCCTATGGTGAATAACCCGGAAACCAATCAAATGGTTCCGAAGAGGAGGGAGCAATACTCAGATGAGGATAAGAAGTTGCTTGAAATTGATGCAGAAGCCCATGGAATTCTGGCCATGGCACTGCCAAATGAAATCTATTCTAGCTAATGCATCATGAAACTGCCCATGACCTCTGCAATGCCTTGAAAGAACAATTGGAGGAACAGATGAGGTCTTGGCAAATAATAGAGAAATCCTCGCCCCACAATATGAGACATTTTCTCATAGAAAGGGTGAGACACTGACTCAACAATATGAGCGGTTCTCTTGTTTGATCTCTGAATTAAAAATGATCAAACTTGAGTACACAATATCCAGATGAATAACAGATTTCTCAGATCACTGCCTGAGAGATGGGACACATATACTATTGTCTACGCTCCAGTGCAAGTTTGGACAAACTATCTCTCACCCAACTCCATGGAAACTGCTCACGTTTGAGAGAGAGATAGAACAGAAGAGAAAGTTGTCTTCATCTGGAAAGCTCACTGAAGACTTTGTACCAGGCAACACTGCCTTGGTGGTCATGAGTCAGAATATGCTTCATCTAAATGCCAGTATGTGAGCATATTAATTTCTCTTCAAGCACTTCTGATTCTGCATTTGTGAGTGTCGATGGTCAGTTTACTGGGTGTAATAATGACAATCTATGCTTCATTATGGATGATCTCAAGGGGATTGCTGATGATGACTTAGAAGAGATGGATATTTTGAGCCAAATGGCCCTGATAAATATTAGATCTCAGAAGTTCTATAAAAGAACTGGAAGAAAACTCCCAGGACTCTCTGGCAAAACCAAAGTTGGTTTTGACAAGAGCAAGTTGAGGTGTCACAAATGCCAAAGGCTTGGACACTTTGCAAGAGAGTGTAGATCAACTGGATCTATTCCACTGCACCCTTTGTGACTTTTCCTGGCAATAGTCAACAACACAGAGGCAACATCCTGTCACTTCTAGTCATCATCCTCAACAACAATCTCCGGCATATTTTGTTCCTCAGGGTCAAATGCCATATCCGTACCCTTGTTATTACATGCCACAGTCAAATCAAGTTCAAGTTCCTATGGCACCACAACCTCATGCACTACCAGAACCTCAGCCATCCAAATCTCATCAACAAACTCAACCTCAACAACACAGCTTCTTTCCCCAGGAGTTGTTGACTGGAGCAGTTTACCAGATGACATGTCTGGTCATGACCAACTGTTCTCAGGTGCTGGTCAACATGGTGGTGATCTGGGCTCTTTTGGAATCTAGCTCTTATGGCTTTGGAGTCTGCTGATACTTCATTTTCTAATGCCTCTACACCTCAGTATCACAGGTATCCTCTGAGGCAAAAGCCAAATTATGTTCTGAACCATGCATAGCAGCATTTGCTTCCATTAGAGAAAATGTAGCTCTAATTAATAAGAACATTGAGCTAGAACAAATAATTTCCAAAAACAAAGCTGAGTTTGAGTCTGTGCTTAAAGATAAAAATAATGAGATTTATAAACTGAATTGCCAAATAATTGATGATAAGGCTAGAGAAGAGGTACTTCTAGAGAAGTACAAAGATCTCAAAGAAACCCTTGCAGTTACCCAGGTAGAGTGTGATAGATGGGATCATGAAAAGGTTTTGAAATGCTTCTTAGTAAGCAATCTGCTTCAAATATGAAGTTTGGAATTGGTTACAATCACACTGCTCCACCTATAGATTTTACCCCAAGAGCAGAGGAAGAATCTGATGGTGAGAGTGATAACCAATCCATCACATCATGTGACCTACCTTCTGATACAGCACAATCAGAAGTAGCAGTCAGCATCAAGCCCTCTTTGAACCTATCAGCTGATGTTGATGGTTCAAATGCTGACACTCACATGATTAATGAGTTGATCAACTCAGGAGTTAATTCTGAAGGTCCTGAAAGGACTAGAGAGCAGGATTTAACACCTGAAGTTCAAACTTCAACTGCTGTCAGTACTGAAGAGAAGAACTGCCAGTAGAAAGAGTTTGAAGTCTACTAAAGAGGCAGTCAAGAAAGCAAACAATGCTTCCAAAGCATTGAAGAACAAGTCTTCAGTTGCTTCACACTCTTTAGTTGATGATCAACCTAAGATGAAGAAGAAACCATGTGAAGTATGTGGTTTGTTCAATCATCTTACAGATGATTATTGGTACAAAAGAGGTTCCAAACTCAAACAAAAAGAAGAAATTAATGAGAAAATGGTAAAAATGAAAATTGAGTTTGAGACCACATTTGTATCAGCAACATCAAATCCTGTAACCCTTAAGTCCTCAAAGAAATCCAAAAAGGAAGGGGTTAAACAGGTGACAGCTGAGAATGCTCAGAAGAAGAAGGGGCAACATAGGAACTTATCAAACTCCACTGGCAATGTGTCTGATGAGCTGAAAGCTTTATCACAAAATCAGACACAGCTGGTTATGATGGTTCAACATCTGTTGGGTAGAGTTAACCAACTAGATGCTCCTATGTTGAAACCACAGAAAAGGAGGTCCAAGCCAAAGGACTCCTCTTCTACACCATCTTCTTCCTCTCAGGCTTTGTTTCAAATAAACCTGTTAGTTTACCATCTATTGATGAGACCAGGCCCAAAACCAAAAAGGTTTGGGTCTTCAAAACTAACTGATTGTTTATTATGCAGGGTTCTTCAACATGCCAAAGTAGCATCTGGTATGTAGATAGTGGGGGATCTATGCACATGACTGGGAACAGCTCTCTTCTTCATGACTACTCTCAAGGAAAGAAGAGATTTGTCTCTTTTCGCAATGATGCTAGGGGTTACATCATTGGTAAGGGCTTTGTCTCCAATGGAGAAATCAAATTTGATGATGTTAATCATGTGGAAAATCTCAAGTACAATCTCTTGAGTGTCAGTCAAATGTGTGATAAAGGCCATGCTGCTCTTTTCACCAAGTCAAAACTGTAGGATTCTGTCATCCAAAGTTTTGCACTTGATTGACAAGGTGTTGGATGATCACACTCTCCTGAGAGCCAACAGGACAGGAAGAGTGTATGCCTTAGATCTTTCTAAGAAAATAGATCTCAAAGGCAATCCTTGCCTATTTTCCAAAGCCTCTTCTCAAGAATCTAAACTGTGGCACAGAAGGCTTGGTCATGTTAATCTCAAAAACATGAATCAGCTTACCCACAATAGTTTAGTCAGAGGCTTACCAATAAAGGAGTTCCATTGTGATGAAACCTGCACTGCTTGTTTAAAAGGAAAACAACACAAAGTCTCATTCCGTCCTATTGAAGTGCCTAAGTCCACTGCCTGCTTGCAATCTGCATATGGATCTATTTGGTCCTGTGAGAGTAACGAGCATGGCAAAGAAGAAATACTGTCTGGTAATTGTGGATGATTACTCCAGATTTGTATGGACTTTCTTTCTACATTCAAAGGATGAGGCTGCTCAGAAGATTTATCACTTTGTGTTGTATATTGAGAAGCAGTATTCCCTTCCAGTCAAGTGTATTAGGAGTGACAATGGAACTGAGTTCAGAAATCATACACTTGATGACTTCTATCTTTCAAAGGGGATCAAAAGGCTTTTAGCATCCCAAGGACTCCAGAACAAAATGGAGTAGTGGAGAGAAAGAACAGGACCCTCATTGAAGCTGCAAGGTCCATGCTGGCTGACTCAGGTTTGCCACTGACCTTTTGGGCTGAAGCTGTCAACACAGCTTGCTATGTGCAAAATAGAGTTTTAGTAAATCAGAGGTTGATGAAGACTCCATATGAAGTTCTCCATCATTTGGCTCCTCTGATTTCATTGTTCAAAGCATTTGGGTGTCCCTGTTTTATTCTCAACACAAGGATCAACTCCATAAATTTGATCCTAAGGTGGATGCAGGGTATTTTGTTGGTTATTCATCTACTTGCAAGGCATACAGAGTCTTCAACTGCAGATTAAAGATGGTTGAAGAAACTCTACATGTTAAGTTCAATGAATCTCCAAAGGACAAGATTCCACAAAGCCTGTGGAGTTATTTGATTTGGACATACTGCAATATGTTCCTTATCAAACTCCTGCTGTTGCTCCTGTCAACAGTTCACCACCTGGTGGTACTGCTGATGATGATGATGATTGCAGTACTTACCTCTTCAGGTTTAGTGATCAGCTGCCTGATTCAGCTAGACCTGATGTTCCTGTAGCTCCAGTAGCACCATCCACAACAAATGCTGATGAGATCTCTTCGAATTCAACTTCCTTTGAATTACCATCCACTGATTGGTTTCAAGGAAATGATTCACCATCACCATCTGTTACTGCTGAGCCTGCTACAAACACTTGCACAGATCTCATTGTGTATCAAGATCTGAAGAATCACCCTATGTCTCAAATCATTGGTGATATCACTGCTGGAGCATCACAAGAAGTCAATTGTCAAATTTCTGCTTCTATGCTCTCTTCATCAGTCAGCAAGAGCCAAAGAATTATCACATTGCTTTAAAGGAAAATGGATGGGTTGATGCCATGCAGCTTGAGCTTCTTCAGTTCAAGAAACAGCAAGTGTGGGAACTGGTTCCTCTACCTCTAGGTAAGTGTGCAATAGGCACTAAATGAGAGTTTAGGAACAAAACTGATGAAAATGGGCTTATTGTTAAGAACAAGGCCAGACTGGTTGTTCAGGGGTTTGCACAAGAAGAGGTATTGATTATGATGAAACCTTTGCCCCTGTAGCCAGACTGGAAGCAATTCGATTGTTTTTAGCTTATGCTGCTTATCAAAACCTTAATGTTTTTCAAATGGATGTCAAAAGTGCATTTTTGTATGGAAAAATTAAAGAAGAGGTTTATGTATGTCAACCTCCAGGCTTTGAGGACAATAAACATCCTAATTGGGTGTATAAGCTTGATAAGGCTCTTTATGGTTTAAACAAGCTCCTAGAGCCTGGTATGAGACATTATCAAACTTTCTTTTGGAAAATAATTTCACTAGAGGCTCCATAGATAAGACTTTATTCATTAAGAAAGTTGGGCAGCATAATCTACTTGTTCAAATTTATGTAGATGATATCATTTTTGCATCCTCTGATCCAAAGTTGTGTGATGCCTTTACAAAGTTGATGCAAGAAGTTTGAAATGAGTGCCATGGGAGAATTACAGTTCTTTCTGGGTTGCAAATCAAACAAAAGGCTGATGGAATTTTCATTCATTAGTCCAAATACACAAAAGATCTTTTGCAAAAGTTTGATTTACAAAACTGTAAGCCCTGTTCTACCCCCATGTGCAGCACCACACAACTGGATACAGATCAGAAAGGTAAAGTGGTTGATGAAACACTTTACAGATGTATGATTGGGTCCTTGATGTATTTAACAGCTTCTAGACCAGATATTATGTTTGCTACATGTTTTTGTGCTAGATTTCAGGCTGCACCTAAAGAGTCTCATCTGATTGCAGTCAAAAGGATCTTTAGATATCTGCAAGGCACTCAATCTCTAGGTTTATGGTATTCTACTGGACATTCTGGTAAATTAGTTGCTTTTTTTGACAGTGACTATGCAGGGTGTAAGTTGACCAGGAAATCAACTTCTGGTGGATGTCAATTCCTAGGCAACTGCTTGATTTCATGGCAGAGCAAGAAACAGACCTCAGTTGCTACATCAACTGCTGAAGCAGAGTACATTGCTGCTGCAAGCTGCACCTCTCAGGTACTCTGGCTTCAGAACCAACTTCTGGATTATGGCATTACAGAGACTAAGACTCCATTGTTAATGGATAGTGCTTCAGCTCTGTGTATTGTCAAAAATCCAGTCAGCACTCTAGGACCAAACATATAGAGATCAGACATCATTTTATAAGGGATTGTTTTGAAAAAGGTCTGATTGATCCTAAGTTTGTGCCTAGTGCTGATGAGCTTGCAGACATTTTTACTATGCCTTTGGATAGTTCAACTTTCCAAAACCTGGTGTTAAGGCTTGGTATGCTGCAGCTAGAATAAGTGACAACTACTGATGATCTTAGTAATAAGTACTGATGATCATTAGTAACTATGTCACATATAAGTACTGATGAGCTCTTTTACCCTCAGCAGTTTTTATAACTACTGAAGGCTAAATGTCTCACAAGTACTGAAGTACTTCATCTGTTCTAAACTACTGATGTAGTTACAACTACTGATGCAGCTACAACTACAGCAATCAGTAAAAACAGATAAGTACTGATGTCCTATGAAACAACTGAATTCAGCCAAAAAGGCTGATGAATGTGTTGAGGACAGTATGAAACAGCTGACAAGCTAAGAATTGACGAAAACAGCTGAAGAGAACTCCTCTTCAGTCGTTTCTACAACTGCTGTTTCATTCTAAACAACTGAAGCAAAACCATGTCTTCAGTAGTTTTATAACTACTGATGACTAATACCAAGTCTTCAGTTGTTTACAACAGCTGATGACAAAACCACTATCCTCAGTAGTTTCATAACTACTGATGACAAACACCAAGTCCTCAGTTGTTTCAATCATCTGAAGTCAAAACCACGGTCTTCAGTAGTTTTCTAACTTCTGATGCCTAACACCACGACTTCAGCTGTTTCAACGTCTGAAAGGATAATACCATGTCAATGGTCATTTAAAACTACTGATAACTAACAACACATCCTTCAGTCGTTTTCTTACCCGTACCCTATAAATACCCCTGACCTAATCCTTCAATGCTTCATCTTCTTCAAACCTAACGTTCCTCTCCAAAACTTCCCTCTTCTCAATGGCGTCCATGCAAATTAAACCGCGACACAACTATGTTGCCTACCTCACTAAATCGCCTATCTGGACTAAGTTCGATACTGCTATCGATCTTATGGTTCAGTCCCAATACAATACGGCATTTCTTCTGAATCCCATACTACATGCCGAATCCCTTCAACAATTTTGGATGAACGTTACTATTACCACTGGGGAGAACAACACACCATCTCTCCAGTCGGTCGTCAATAACAAAGAAGTAGTCATCACTCCTGAAATAATCCGCCAAATTCTTCATCTGAATGATGCTAGTTCTCCTGCTGGATATCCGAAGGGCACCACAGATCTATCCTTTGCCCAACATGGATATCAAGGCAATCTCAGTGCCTCCAGTATCCTAAAGAAACACTTTAATGACGCTGAGCGCCTAATTTTTCACATGGTGAATGTATGTTTGGCCCCTAAGACGTCGTCTTGGGATCAAATGTCGACAAAATGGTAGCAGGTAATGTATTCTATTCTAGAGAAACAACTGCTAAATTTTCAGAAATAATATTTTCGGAGCTCAAGGACATGGCTCAAAAACTAACTGCCAACCGTTGGATACTATATCCATGGTTCATAATGGCCATCATTACAAACCAGCTTAATGCTGAGGGACTTGTTGGCTTGGGAGTCCCTGCTACGGCTGTTCTGCCGGAAGTATACTCCCGGCACAACTCTGACCGGACACTAAAAATGGCTGCCAAGCTGCGAAAACCCACGCAGCTGGAACCCACAGCCACCACCTCCAAATCAAATGTCCCCACCAAACCCACCAAAAAGAAACCCAAAACGGCTACTCAGGGAATTGAGTCCCCTAAGGATGCCCCTGCAACACAAACGCAGGATATATCCACTAGTCCAAACCCCCTAGTGGATACAATGACTCTTCCAGCCATAGCCGCTCAGGCTTCCTCTTAACAGGCGCCTGCAGCAACCACACAAGGGGTACCTACATATCTAGGATCTTCCTCACCTGAGGGGATTGCCATTGAAGAGCACCAACCCCCCAGGTGCACCTGCTTCTATCCCTTCACCCCAAACAACCACCCCTCACAGCCCAACTTTAATAGTTGCACAAGTGCTGACTCAACTGCACTCCTCACCCCCTCCCCAGAAACCACTTACTACTGGGAACACCTCTACAATTGAGGGGGAGGAACACAGTGCACTTGAGAACCCACAGCACAGGGGTTTACCACTTCTATCTCCGGGTGTAGACAAGGAGCTTAGAATATCTAGTGAGGCTGCCACCTCCTCTGACTCAGCACATGATCAGAATGAGGCTGGTAACATTGCTAAGACCTCACTAGAGGCAACAGCTGATGATGGACACTGTCCTGAGGCTGGAAGTCCCCAGTACCAAGCACAAGGGGCACATGCAACAACTGGTCTACACCCAGTGCATGTAAATCCTGCTCTAAGCAGGAGGTCAGATGATTCAGCTTCGGCTGATGATGACCTGGGCTTTTTCTATGATGTTCTTGCCCAGAACACAATCCTTGAAGAGAAAGTCAGTAGGCTGCAAAACCTACTTGATCAACTCTCACAAGGAGAAAGACCATCTGCCTCTACCCACCCACAGATGGCACCTTCACTTGAAGGTTCCCCAAACACTGAGCCACTCCAAACTCAACCACCTGCCTCTGCTTCAGGCCCTATTTCTCAGGAACAGAACCTCCTGAGCAAATAGGTGTTGTACTTCAAAATTCCCTCCCTCTCATCACACCCATAATCACTGATATGTGACTAAAGCCATTGATGAGAGGCTTTCCTCAACTTTATAGCCCTTGATTGATGCTGCTGTACAAAAGACTCTTTCTGCGGTACAAACCCCTTCCTCCAATGCATCCAAAAGGGGGAGAGTACTGCAGTGAAAGAAAGAAGAGGAAAAGAACAGAGGAAAAGAAAGAAGAGAAGCAAGCCCAAGAGGAGGAGAAAGAAAAGCAACCTCTGCTCACTTATAAGCGAAAAAAAAGTGCTGATGATCATACTGCTGAAGACAAATCCTTGGAGAAGCTGGTAAAGGAAGCTGACACTACACACAGCCGATCCATGGATAAAATAATTGAACAACTCTTCAGGCAGGGGTTTGATACAGCCACATGGATAGTGAGATCAGAAGGTTGGAAGTCCAAGAGATTCAGACCCGATGGGCTGGGTATGATGCTCTGGAAAAAGAGAGATTGGAAATAATGATCCGCTTTATTGCAAAATACTTAGGAAGATCGTTAATGGAGATTCGTGCATGGACCAGGGACAGTATTCTGGCTATAGCCACCAGAATCTGTCTGTCTGAGCAATTCAACAAAGGGATTATTGTGGAAGCCCTTGATGAGGCTGGGGCTGGTAAAAGTTTAGAGATGGCTAAACTCACAAAGGCGAAACTAACTACAAAGATGCTGGATCAACCTTCCCTTCCACCCACTCAAACAGAGCCTATCCCTCAAATCTCCCAACTAATCTCTAAGCCAAAATCCAAACATCCTCATTCTTCAAAACCAATTCCTTCACCAACCCAACCATCATCCAGTGATGCACCTAGAAGGAGGAGAAGGTGCTGAGGATGGAAGAAGAAGAAGAAGAGGAGGATGAAGATGATAGTCTGCCACTCTCTGCTGTTCTAAAGCTACCAAAACCCCGAAGTCAACCCATGATCACACCTGACTCTCAAAGGGAAATGGTCAGAGTCAAGATAGAAGAAGAAGAACAGCAGAACAGCACGATGAGCAATTGTTGAAGATGGTTGACAAGGAATTTCCTCAGTCATCATCTATTCAAGCCATGAAAGGGCATGCTCAAAGGCTGTACACTCTCAGGCACACTTTTCAGTATCAGAAGGAGAGAGTGAGAGTATGGCCAGACCCCAGGGTGAGTTCTAGAATCCATAAAAGAACTATTCCACACAGATACAATGGCGAGGTACGAAAAACAATAGATTCTACCATCATGCTGGCCATTGTAGTCTCACCTTGGGAAATCATTGATGAATTCAAGAAAGCTCACCAAGCAAAGAAGACCCCTCAAGCTTTACTAGAAAACAAGATGATTAAGAAGGGGTTGTTATATAAAAAGCTTGAAGACATCCAGAAGAATGAGCTCCAGTTACTCCTTGAAGGCAACCATCCTAATGAATTTGTATATAGGGAGGTAACTACGGTGGAGCTGAAAAATGGCAGGACCATGAAGTACTTATCAGAGTACTATGGTCCAGAGTTCTTCTTCGAAGGAGGAGTAGAAGAACTCTCTCAGGAGGAACAAGTTTTTCTCCTTGAGGCCTATGTTCGAGAGTCATACAGACTCATTATGGGGAAGTAAATCTCATGAATGGGACAACAACTCTGTGTCCAGGTCCCCAAAACAGAGTTCCCATTCATACCCTGCCAAACAAATATCTGAGATTTCTTCCCAGGCCGGAGCTTACATGGGTCATCTTCTCTACTGATCAAGAAGGAAAAAGACCAACATTTTGCCAACAATAAGTGGGATAATAAATAATTTAGAGGTTTTGGCTGCATTGGTTCAGGGGGAGTTTGTTGGACCAAAAGAACCAATGAGCCAAGATCAAAAAACCTCTAAGTCCCACATGGTATCACAACAACTGCTGAAAGCCTCTTCAGCAGTTTGACAAGTGCTGAAGACTTCAACAGCTGAAGATCAAGTGCGGAAGACTTCAACAACTGACGTACAAAGTCTGAAGACAAAGACTGAAGACATCAGCTGATGATATCTACTGAAGTCATCAGCTGATGAAACATCTGAAGGTCAAAGTCTGAAGATCAAGTACTGAAGCCTCAGTAGTTTGTCACAACTGCTGAAGAGTACTTCTTCAGTAGTTGTGATATCAGTAGTTTTATATTTCTAGTTTCAGTAGTTTTATGTTTCAGTAGTTTTTGTAAAACGACTGAAGAGCTTGTTCTTCAGTCGTTGTAGTTTCAGTAGTTTCTAATCAGTAGTTTTATATTTTGTACTTAACACTCTGATATGTTCTCAGTAGTTGTGAACATTTCAGTAGTTTGTTAAGAGTTAGTTATTTTTGTATTGATCTGCCAGTTGTCACTTTCCGTGATAACAGCAGTGATTGTTGCACTCTATATAAGGAGTGACAACCTATTGTAATAAAGTGAATGACGTGAATGAATGAATGATTTGATTAGAAACATTCCATATCTATAAACATTCCTTGAATCAGAAATATATTCTCTCGCTATAACCGTATGTGCTCTTAATGCATACAAGCATCGACTTCTTGCTACAATTTGTCTAATTCCTATTCTTATTCCGCTGCCTTGAACTCTAATACATCAAACTTGTGATCGCTGATCCTGTCACTCTGCTAAGAGTTCTGGTTCTTGCTCAACTCATCTCAGCAGCAAGAAGAAGACTGATCTACTGTGTACCACTACTACACAACCTGGTCCATCAAACTCCAAGCACAGTTCTCAGCCCAAGAGGACTGTCTCAGCTTCTGCAAAGATAAAGGTGGAGAAGGGAAGTGACCAAAGACAGTCTTACTCTCAAGACAAGGCTCTTGTGAAGAAGAAGATAAATTGTGTTATGTGTGACAGCACCACTCACATTGCAAAGGATTGTCCCTTCAATCCTAAAGGTACTGTCCATATGGCCAAAACAAAGGCTTCAAAGAGTTCTAAGAAGATTTAGGCTTCGGAAGGAAAACTAGTTTCCTTCGGAAGTTTCAAATCTAACAAGAAGGGAAGTGGAAAATTCTCTTCGGAAGAACATTTGGTCTCGGAAGAAAGGAGTTCTTCCGAAGCACTGAAGTCTGCTGCAGTGTTTGCGGAATCTTCCGAAGGTTCAGTCATCAAAACTTCCGAAACTCCAAAAGTTTTTAAAGTTTTGAAGGTCAAGTCCAAGACTCCAAAGGTGGTGTGGACGTCTAAGAAAGACCAAGTGACTGAGATTTCTCCATCAACAACAGCTCAAGATCCTCTTAGTACAACCATAGGATCTATTACTGTTAATTTACCTTTTGCAAGTGAGCCCAAAACAAGCAAGGCTTGGGTTTCCGGATGTAACTAATCATTCTCTTTTGTGCAGGGATAGCTGAAGACAGACAGAAATGTTTGGATCATAGACAGTGGCTGCTCTAGGGTACATGACTGGTAATAGGTCACTACTCTAGAACTTTGAAAGGATTGATGGAGGACCTGATGCTTTTGGAGGAGATGAAGGTGGTTACATTTCTGGAAGGGGCAAGGTCACAAATGGTAAGCTCAACATTGAAAAGGTAAACCTTGTTAAGGAGCTTGGATACAATCTTCTGAGTGTATCTCAATTTTGTGATCAGAGTCATAACATGCTCTTTACTGAGCATGAGTGCATTGTTCTCAAGCCTGGTGTGATAATTCCTCATGAGCATATCCCGCTTAGAGCCCCCAGGAAAGGGAACATGTACAAGATGGGTTTGCAAGAAACATCTCCCTCTGGAGAAGTTTCATGCTTTCTGTCTAAAGCCAATAGCGATGAGTCTTTCCTATGGCATAAAAGAATGTGCCATGTAAACTTTAAGACATGAATAAATAATTAAGAATGATTTGGTAACTAGAATACCAAAGAACGAGTTTACAAGTGATGACCATTGTGTTGCATGCCTGAAAGGGAAGCAACATAAGGTATCTCACAAGCCTAAGGAAGGGAACTCCATCATTACACCCCTACACTTGTTACATATGGATCTCTCTGGCCCCACCAGTGTAATGAGTCTAAGAAGGACCTCTTACTGTTTAGTGATCATAGATGAATTTACAAGATTCACTTGGGTCTTCTTCCTTAGAACTAAGGATGAGACTCCTGACATTCTGAAGAATTTCATCTTAAAGATTGAGAATAAATCTGATCACAAGGTCAAGATCATAAAATGTGATCAAGGAACTGAATTTAAGAACCAAATCCTTGATACATTTTGTGATAAAAATGGTATTACAAGACAATACAGTGCTCCCAGGACTCCTCAGCAGAATGGTGTTGCTGAGAGGAGAAACATGACACTGATTGAAGCTGCAAAAACCATGTTGTCTGACTCTAAGCTGCCTATTACCTTCTGGGTAGAGCCAGTCAACACTGCCTGTTATGTGCAGAATAGGGTTTTAGTAGTTAAGACTCATGGCAAGACTCCTTATGAACTTTGGCACAAGAGAAAACCTTTCATTGGTTTTCTCAGGTCATTTGGATGTCCTTGCACCATCTTGAATACCAAAGATCAAATTGCCAAGTTTGCTGAGAAATCAGATGATGGACACTTTATTGGATATACTTCACAAGCTAAGGCTTACAGAGTGTACAATCTCAGAACTAGAATAGTTGAGGAGTCAGCCAATGTGACCTTCAATGAACACACACCATGTGTTGCTGGTTCTAGTCCAGATTGGCTATTTGATCTTGATTTGGTTACCAACTATTTTAACAAATCTTGTGAGAATGTTTCAGGATCTGTAGAAAATTTAAATACAGGTGATCCTGACCCAAGATTTGAGCTAGGAAGACCTTCAAGTCATACATCTTCTGCTCCAGTTGGAACTACTTCTGCAAATGAGGTTTCTATCAGTACAACAATGACAAATTCAGCTGATACATCTTGTATGCCTTCAAATTCCAGCTCAGAGGCTCTACAACCAGATAAGAACACCTCAACTGTGGAAGGCAACAATGGTGATGGTGATAGTGACCAAGAATTTCTTGATGCCACTAACCACACCATAGATAAGAACATCAATGATGTCACACACTGCTTGGATCAAGTTTCACTTGAAAAGTGTGCTGATGTGGTGGGAGAAACATCTATGCCAGATCTTAATTTTTCTAATTTAGATCTTTCTCAACAACTTGCTGTGATTCCTTAGCTTAGGATCCACAAGTCTCATCCTACCACAAATATCATTGGAGATGTTGTCTCCGGGGTAAAAACAAGAGGACAAACCCATGAAGCAAATGTTTGTCTTCACTCTTGTTTTCTATCCCAGATAGAGCCAAAAAGGTTGAGGAAGCTCTAAAGGATGGAACTTGGGTTGAAGCTATGCAACAAGAGCTGCTTCAATTCAAAAGATAGAAAGTTTGGAACCTTTGTCCTCTTCCTTTTGGGAAGACTACCATAGGAACCAAATGGGTGTTTAGGAACAAGAAAGATGATAGAGGCATCATCATCAAGAATAAAGCTAGACTGGTTGTTCAAGGATACACACAAGAAGAAGGGATTGACTACATTGATGTCTTTGCTCCAGTGGCAAGATTAGAAGCTGTTAGGATATTCCTGGCATTTGCTGCATCGAAGAACTTCAAGGTCTTTCAACTTGATGTGAAATGTGCCTTTTTATATGGAGTGATAGATGAAGAGGTTTATGTCAAACAGCCACCTGGTTTTGTAGATCCTGATCATCCTGATTATGTCTGCAAGCTGGACAAAGCTCTCTATGGGCTGCATCAGGCACCCAGGAAGTGCTATGAGACACTGTCTGAGTATCTCTGTAAACATGGATACAGGAGAGGTACTATAGATGGAACTCTCTTCATCAAAGGACAAGGAAAAGACATATTTCTAGTTCAAGTATATGTGGATGACATCATCTGATAGGATCAAATGAATATATCTGTGATGATTTGTAACACAATTCAATGAAATTCACACAAAGTAATCAAATCAAAACAAGATATCAATAAAATTCAAGTTTTCATTCATATCAAGCTAAGACAATTACAAGTATGAAAAGCATATTCGAATATCTTGTGTATTCGTTACTATCTACCTGCAAATCTAAGCTATTTATACTGAAAACACAAAGTAAAGGAACTAACAAATTACAGAAATAGTCCCTATACTATTACAAAATATCAAAAGACAAATAAAGACCACATGTTAATCTTTCTTAGAGCACTTAACAATACTCCCCCTAAGATTGACATGGTCTTCAGTCTTCAAAATCTTCAAGCTTGACTGCTAAGTCTGTCTTCAATTCTATCTTCAGCCTTGACTTCATCATTTAAAGAAATCTGTTGGTTCTTCTTTGACTTTGAACATTGGCTTCTGTTTGTACATATCTAACTCTTTCAAAGCTTTTGATATAGCAGACTTGAATTTACTTGCAAGAATGCCTTGTTCTTGTTTAGCTTCATTTGTTTTAATCTCCATCTTTTCCATTCTTTCCAATGTATCTTTCAAAGACATGAAATATCAATGTTAGCATATAACTCAACAGGTTTGTTACTTTCCTTTGAGTACACTTCTAAGACCCCTTTCCTTGATATTCTCATGAATTCAATATCTTTAATATCTTTTTTAATAATGTTGGCATACGCAAGCGCTTTTCTCAAAGAAATCCTTTCCATAGCAGCATTCATCATATTGATAATAGAAATGAAATATTTCTTGTCTTGCTCAGCCATTTTAGGAGAAACTTTCTCAAATTTTTGTACTGACAAAAATGAGATATAACTTGGATGTAACGGTTTTAGCTCAAAAACTCCAAATAAAGTAATCATGTCCTCATCCCATCTTTCTAGATTTCGGACTAACTTTAGCTCAAATGTCTCAGTGTTATAAAACCATCTGAGAATTGGCTTTGAGTTTTGATTACCGTCAATCACTTTTAGTCCAGGAGTTGTAACTTTTTCAAAATATTTATCACAGAATTCTATCAACAAATGTTCTTCTTCTGATTGAACTCCCTTAAGTTTTTTGTTTTTCTTCAAAGTAACAAAATACTCCTTGTCTTCTTGATCACATCTTGTGTTAAGAAAATTACTTGATCTATCCAATCCACGTCTTAATAATTCCACAAACATCTTCCCACGCTTTGAATTAGTATGATTTATCAGAAGTAATCTATTAAGCTCTTTTAAGTCTTGCACAGGAAGTTTTATGATACTGGAGTAAAAATGATAAACATCACATACAGCATTTACTCTCTTTATCAAGAAGGCATCAAACACTTCATCATACTTCCATGCAATGATCTTTACTTGGTTTGTAAAATCTGGAGCAATCATTGCATTCAACAGTTCAGCAACTGATTGTCCTTTTTGCAATATATTTCTTACCAAATCTTCGGTTGTTCTTGGACGATCAAGAATATGCCTTTGATCAGTTGATGCTTTATAAGTCTGTCTTTCTAGATCAACAAACATTTCTATTAAATCTTTGCTATGAGCATGAGCATCATCAAATCTTGACATTTGTTTTATTTCCTGAGGTTTTAACATTCTTGTTCTTTTTGTTATCTCAAGATACTGAGGGTTATCTGTATCAAGCACTATCATTTTCTTCATTTGTTTCTCATTTTCTTGAAAGCTTCTTACAATATTTCTCAGAGATACATATTGTAATCTCTTCAGCTTCCTCCAAGGGTAATTTCTAGCTTGCAACCATGATCTAACAGCGGGAATACTGATATCATCAGGATCAGGATGGTGCAGCTCAGAACTAGACAGTTCTTCTACATTTATAACCTCCTTTGTTCTTATCCATTCACCATGCTCAACCACTATCTCATTTGGATCTATTGAAGCAACTGACTCAGCATAGATGCATTTCTTGTATTCATCATTAATTTAAGAAACAGTCAGTCCATCCAAATACACTCTATTGTATTTCATGTTCACAAGATAGTTATATTTTTCTTCAAAATCCTGTGGTACTTCATCTTGTTCTTGTATATGTTCTTGTGAAGAGAAATTTGACACAAATTCAGCTTCATCAATATCTTCATTCCCAAGAACTTCATCATACCAATCATCATTATATATTTCTTCAATATCATCTAAAGCATCAATCTGTTCTTGAACATTTTGCTCTTCAACCAATTCTTTAGTTCTTTGAAGCTTAGAAGAGGATTCAGTTTGATCAATATCTTCTAACTCATTCACTTTCCTTTTGCCTTTTCCTTGCTCAAGATTTTCTTCAACCTGCATCTCAGTACTAATCACATGTACTGGTGATATAGATTTCTGAGCTTCTCTTTCCTTTATCAATTCAGCTTTGAGATTTTCATTTTCTTCAGATAACTTCTTGAATTTCTCCTCAAGACTATCATAATCTTTAATCATAACTTCAAAGTTCTTTATCACATCTTCTTTATCTTGGGCAAAACTAACAATCTTTTCATCTTTTAACACATTTTCTTCGGACAACTTTATATTTTCATCTTTGAGCTTTTGAATTTCTTTTTCACAAGAACTGATTATCTCTTTCATTCTTTCATTTTCAACTTTCAACTCTTCAATCTCTTTTTCTTTGTTTACATTTTCTTCTTTCAGTCTTTCAATCTCATCAACTTCAACTATTTCCTCTGTTTGTATAGACATATTGAGTGACATACTAACAAGGATTTCTTCTGCTCCTTCATTTGTATCAATTTCAAATATTTGATTGAATGAAATATCATTGATAAAATCAAAATCAGATGTTTGATTTTGAGAATTCCTTTCTGTTACAGCTTTCTCAACATGTTCTTCAATCATAGCCTGTGGCTCATTTTCAGTATCTTCAACATTCCCTTCTTCATTTCCTTCTTGATTTACTTCAGTGACATCATTATTGTCATCATCATCATCATCACTTTCTTCACTTGATGAAACTTCAGACATATCATCATCACTTTCTTCATCAACTTCTACATCTTCAATCAGATCATTTGGATCTATTGGTTCTTCTTCAGTTAGATGGAAGTGTGGCTGAGTAATATCAACTTCATCCATTGATACATTCCTGATATAATCAAAAACTGGAATGTTTTGAGCACCAGTGATCATTGCCAGTCTTTTGTACACACTCTCTGACATGTGCTCTAGGGAAATGATCAGGATGACCCATCTGTAGAAAAACTTCTCTACACTCATTAAATGTATATTTAGATAAATCTTCAGGATCATTATCTCCCAGTCTTAAAGCTTGTCTAATTGCTTCTTCAGAAACTTCAAGCATTCTTTTTGAAGTGATAAAGGCTCTTAAGACTTTATTTCCTTGATCATCTCTTTCAACTTGAGCAGTTCTCCAGAATTTTTTAATCATTCTTCTATTTATCATGGGCCTTGCACACATGGCATACACATATTTTGTTCTTAGTAAGAATCTGATAATATCTTCATGTCCTGTAGCTTCTCTGTTTTCATCATCTAAGAAAGCAGCTACATTGTGTTTTGGCTCAAATTTTAATTCTGTCATCTGCAAAACACAACAAAAGAATTATGAGAACATTGAATATTGATTTAATGAAATTTATTTCTATATATGACTTTTAATTTTTTTTTAACCTTTGAATTTGACCTTTTTATTTTTACTTTTATTTTTACTATTGAATTAAGATTTCAATTTGTATTACTTTTGAATTTGTACTATTTGACTTTTGAAATTTATCTTAATTCATTTTGAATTAATTATTTAACATTTCAATTTTGATTTAATTTTAATTTTTTTTTTGTTCAAAAATTGATTGTCTGTTCATCTTCTTCTTCTTCGACTATGCAAAGTCGACAGATTTCATCATCCACAAAAATTTTCACTTTAAGATCAAATCAATACATCAATAGACTCGAAAATGTGTTCTTATCAATAATCCAGTATCAATTTTTTATATGATACTCATTTGATCAGATTAAACTTGGATTATATTGGTTCGAACGCCCAAATAGCATTCAACCGTCTATTGACAAAACACTGATTTAACCTAAAATTTTTATATTTGAATCACAAACTTATGTTTATATATTGAAATACAATGTATACTCAAAGGATTTGATTCGATTTCTGATTAAATAAGGATATGTTGGTGCTCGACAATCGCAGATCGAGGGTTTTGGTTCTGAAATTTTGAAGTGTGAATGAAAAATACGCATAAGTGTTCAATATATATAATTGAAATTTTAGGCGTATGAGCCCTGTTCGGACGTATGGTCCCTGTTTGAGGGTATGAAAACCTAGAATTCACTTATTTTGTTAGACGTATGAGCACTGTTGTGCGTTTTAAGTCAGGCGGGTGAGAACTGTTCAGACGCATAAGCACTGTTTAGGCGCTTTTGCACTGTTCAGTCGCATGGACTTTGTAAAACGTCTAACACTTCAAATTTTGAAACTATGCAGACGCATGAGACATCACATACGTTTAACCCACTATTTAGACGCATGGGATTATCACAAACGCTCAACCCTTGTAATTTTCAAATGTATTACAACTGTTTAGACGCATGGGAATGAATCAAACATTTGTATAATCCTGAAAATTTCATCATGCTCCTATTTAGGCGCATGTGCACTGTTTAGGTGCATGAGTTGACTTTCATGATTTAAACACTTGAGATATCCATTTCTTCACTTTCACACTTTTACCATTTAGATCCCCAATTTTGAACTTTTTGCATTTTGCACTTTCAATTTAAAATTTTCTTTTGTTTATTTAATTTTATTTAATTTTATTTCTTTTTGAATTTCTTTTGTCCCTTCATTTTAGACTCAACAAAAAATCAAATATCATCAAATTTTCAACTTAAAAATCATTTATTTGCAAAGATTATGTATATTCATATTGTAATTTTCAAACACATTCTTTTTCAGTTTACACAAATACTTTGAACATAAAGCATCATCCTTTCAATTCAACATTTCAAAATTTGATTATGATTATTGAATTTTTTTGAGAACAACTCTTTTATTTATTAGTCCCCCTAAACTTTTAAGTTTGAAAAACTTATAAGTTTCTTATGAAAGAGAATAAGATCACACAACACATTGTGACATTGCCTTCACATACAAAGACATGCATAAAAGGAAAATGAATATAGAATTAAAATCTAAAAATTAAACATAGAATAAATGTCTGCAGAGAGATCATATTAGTGAAGATCAGCATATTAAAATAAAATAAATGTGGAGAGTCATAGACAATGAATAAATCCTGATCAAGTGTGTTCCAGGTCAGTGATGTCACAGCAAAGGAGACACAAGATCTAAGGACAGACAATGAGTGTTTTTGACACAACTATCAACTCACTTACTTTTCAATTCTTCGATTGATTAGTGTTGATTTAGATATGACATGATGTAAAGCATACAAAGACTAAGAGAATTCAACTATCATCATAAAATGTAAGAAAGAACACATGCTCAACTTATTACCTGAAACATTGATTTCACCAGAGTTCATGTTACTTAGTTAATAGAGTATGATCATGGATAACCATTTGATCAGCTCTGACTATTCATTTGAATAGGTTGTGCACATTGGCATCTCTTTGCATCAAAAAGAGAATCCAGGTCTATAATGACTTACAACTGTTAATTCGGTTTTTCGCAGGATCGATAAACATCCGAGCATGTTCTTGACGGAAGGATAAACATCAAACCAAAAGTCAAACAATAATATGAACTATAATTGAATGGTTTCATTGATAAAACCTAACGATTACAAGCTCGTTACAACATAAGAATCAAGACTCTTGGCAAGGGGAAGATCGAGCATGATCTCCCCTCTCATCCGGCAGCCCTAGGCTCCGGGCAGACTTCCTCTCCATCCCCTCCTTCTACACATTGAAACTGGTATATATATAGGCCTCGGCCCATATTAGATGCGACTGGGCCCATTCGTGCGATTGGACCATGCGTATGGTTCAATCGTACGACTGGACCATACTTATGGTTCAGTCTTACGAATGTCCCAATCGCATCTCTTAGTCGCACGGCTGGTCCATTAGCATGGCTCAGTCGTACGACTGAGTCTCATTCGCATATGCTCCTGCGAATGACCCAGTTTCATGTGTTTACAACATATCAGGTGTATAACATTAAGCCTAGACTATTCGACAAGCGACGGACACACTATATATGACTATATATGCTCCAACAAATTCCCCCTTGTACATTGCTTACGAATAGTAGATAACACCTCTTACAATCTTCAGTCAATCTTTGCTCTGGTTGCCAATAGAATCAAACGAAAACCATATTAGCCAACGTTGCCGATCCGTCAGGTTACTACCACATCCCTGAAAATGAATTTAGGCACAATAGCTTTTGTTTACTTTGCAGAACACCATCACAACAGCAAGATTCCCCATATGACTGATTTTTCCAGATAATGATACGAATAGTTTTCCATTGCTTCAATCTTCACACAGGCTAACCTGATTAACATCACCACCTGCAGAAATCCCCCTCACATTTAGCATATCCCAATATATAGACATTGTGCTCTCCTTGCGTCTTGACACGGTGTATTCGGCAAAAGGTTGAAGGTTCCAATCCACAGCTGACAATATCAACCAAATCAGCACGCACGACGATTCATCATCGAAAACCGGTTCGCATCATCACTTTCTGATTGCGTCTTCATTTTCTATATACAAGGATTCCCCCTAAGAAGCAGAATCCATTCTGTGCGGATAAATATAACTTGATTGGCCCATAAGTAGTCAGATGCTCCTGACTACCCCACAAAATCAGCAACAACTGCTGACATCTTCTCTTCTCTCTTTCGTGTTCCAATTACATTCACCTATTCTGGAAATCCGATGAATAATGGGGTACACATCGAACTTATTTGACAAACGAACCTCTGGGTGAATATGCTTTGCTCATCTTCAAATCCGTGCAAGAAGCTGTTCCAGACTCTTTTTTTTTAAGTCTGGAACAAATGCAAATGAGTCAATGCGGATGGCTCATTCGTGCGATTGAACATACGACTAGTCCAGTCGCACGACTGAACATACGACTGGTTCAGTCGTACGAATGGCTAATTTGCATGGTCCAGTCGTACGAATGGTCCATTCGCATGGCCCAGTCGTACGAATGATCCATTCGCATGGCCCAGTCGCATGAACAGGTCTGCACGCGGATTTTCAGATCTGCAGCCGCCAGGGCTGCCCAAAACCCTAATCGGACGAATTCAACATGAACCGAAACAAAGTAGACATCATCAGATTTGAAAGGGTGACAGGAACGTGGTTTCGAATTCGATTTCAACATAGAAGCAACACACGTAACAAGATCTGAGCAAAACACGAAGAACACGAAGAACACGAAGTGGGTTTAACGTCAAGATCTGAAATTCAATCCAGAAATCAAGAGCTCGGGTTGCTAGAATGATTGTTAGATCATTCCAGCAGTAACCGGCTCTGATACCAATTGTTAATTCGGTTTTTCACATGATCGATAAACATCCAAGCATGTTCTTGACGGAAGGATAAACATCAAACCAAAAGTCAAACAATAATACGAACTATAATAGAATGGTTTCATTGATAAAATCTAACGATTACAAGCTCGTTACAACATAAGAATCAAGACTCTTGGCAAGGGGAAGATCGAGCATGATCTCCCCTCTCATCAGGTAGCCCTAGGCTCCGGGCAGACTTCCTCTCCATCCCCTCCTTCTACACATTGAAACTGGTATATATATAGGCCTCGGCCCATATTACATGCGACTGGGCCCATTCGTGCGATTGGACCATGCGTATGGTTCAATCGTACGATTGGACCATACTTATGGTTCAGTCTTACGAATGTCCCAATCGCATCTTAGTCGCACGGCTGGTCCATTAGCATGGCTCAGTCGTACGACTGAGTCTCATTCGCATATGCTCCTGCGAATGACCCAGATTCATGTGTTTACAACATATCAGTGTATAACATTAAGCCTAGACTATTCGACAAGCGACGGACACACTATATATGACTATATATGCTCCAACAAATTCCCCCTTGTACGTTGCTTACGAATAGTAGATAACACCTCTTACAATCTTCAGTCAATCTTTGCTCTGGTTGCCAATAGAATCAAACGAAAACCATATTAGCCAACGTTGCCGATCCGTCAGGTTACTACCACATCCCTGAAATGAATTTAGGCACAATAGCTTTTGTTTACTTTGCAGAACACCATCACAGCAGTAAGATTCCCCATATGACTGATTTTTCTAGATAATGATACGAATAGTTTTCCATTGCTTCAATCTTCACACAGGCTAACCTGATTAACATCACCACCTGCAGAAATCCCCCTCACATTCAGCATATCCCAATATATAGACATTGTGCTCTCCTTGCGTCTTGACACGGTGTATTCGGCAAAAGGTTGAAGGTTCCAATCCACAGCTGACAATATCAACCAAATCAGCACGCACGAAGATTCATTATCGGAAACCGGTTCACATCATCACTTTCTGATTGCGTCTTCACTTTCTATATACAAGGATTCCCCCTAAGAAGCAGAATCCATTCTGTGCGGATAAATATAACTTGATTGGCCCATAAGTAGTCAGATGCTCCTGACTACCCCACAAAATCAGCAACAACTGCTAACATCTTCTCTTCTCTCTTTCGTGTTCCAATTACATTCACCTATTCTGGAAATCCGATGAATAATGGGGTACACATAGAACTTATTTGACAAACGAACCTCTGGGTGAATATGCTTTGCTCATCTTCAAATCCGTGCAAGAAGCTGTTCCAGACTCTTTTTTTTTAAGTCTGGAACAAATGCAAATGAGTCAATGCGGATGGCTCATTCGTGCGATTGAACATACGACTAGTCCAGTCGCACGACTGAACATACGACTGGTTCAGTCGTACGAATGGCTAATTTGCATGGTCCAGTCGTACGAATGGTCCATTTGCATGGCCCAGTCGTACGAATGATCCATTCGCATGGCCCAGTCGCATGAACGGGTCTGCACGTGGATTTTCAGATCTGCAGCCGCCAGGGCTGCCCAAAACCCTAATCTGACGAATTCAACATGAACCGAAACAAGTAGACATCATCAGATTCGAAAGGTTGACAGGAACGTGGTTTCGAATTCGACTTCAACATAGAAGCAACACACGTAACAAGATCTGAGCAAAACACGAAGAACACGAAGTGGGTTTAACGTCAAGATCTGAAACTCAATCCAGAAATCAAGAGCTCGGGTTGCTAGAATGATTGTTAGATCATTCCAGCAGTAACCGGCTCTGATACCAATTGTTAATTCGGTTTTTCGCATGATCGATAAACATCCGAGCATGTTCTTGACGGAAGGATAAACATCAAACCAAAAGTCAAACAATAATACGAACTATAATTGAATGGTTTCATTGATAAAACGTAACGATTACAAGCTCGTTACAACATAAGAATCAAGACTCTTGGCAAGGGGAAGATCGAGCATGATCTCCCCTCTCATCCAGCAGCCCTAGGCTCCAGGCAGACTTCCTCTCCATCCCCTCCTTCTACACATTGAAACTGGTATATATATAGGCCTCGGCCCATATGAGATGCGACTGGGCCCATTCGTGCGATTGGACCATGCGTATGGTTCAATCGTACGACTGGACCATACTTATGGTTCAGTCTTCCGAATGTCCCAATCGCATCTCTTAGTCGCACGGCTGGTCCATTAGCATGGCTCAGTGGTACGACTGAGTCTCATTCGCATATGCTCTTGCGAATGACCCAGTTTCATGTGTTTACAACATATCAGGTGTATAACATTAAGCCTAGACTATTCGACAAGCGACGGACACACTATATATGACTATATATGCTCCAACAACAACAAAGGATATCGTCTATGATGAATCATAACAGAGAAGTGAAATGATGCTTTGTAACAGATCTCATGATTTCACATAGTTTCAACAGGTGTGAGAGATTTATCTTAACAAACATTCATTCTGATAAGCTAAACCAACTCAAAAGTACTCAGATGAATACACACAAGCATGTATGTTTAGTTTGATCACAAGAATTTACTTTTCAGCATAATAGTCAGATATTAGCTACACATCATATCTGATCATGTCTAGACTTTATGAATGAGTGAAGTATGCAACTGATCTCACTAATGTACTATCATTTCTCACATATTGCAAAACATAATCCTTTCCAAAAAAAATATTTTGTATTTTTGATATATATTTTTGTACTTGATATTTCTATGAAAAACATAAAATTACACACACACAAAAATATAAATAGGCAATTCACAATGAGAGTATCACTTATTATGATCTTTTGATTTAGGGAGATCACATATGATTTATAAGACCAATTGATTCTACTAAGTACTCAAACCGTCCTGGTCGGAAGGCTTTAGTAAATAGATCTGCCAATTGTTTTTCTGTTGCAATTTGAATCAATATGATTAATCCTTTTTCAGAGTTATCTCTAAGAAAATGATATCGAATTTCGATATGTTTTGTTTTTGAGTGTTGAACAGGATTAGCTGTTATGAACATAGTAGCTGTGTTATCAATATAGATTGGTGTTTTAAGAAAGTTGAATCCATAATCTAGTAATTGATTTTGCAACCAAAGGATTTGAGAACATCCTGCTGAGGCAGCAATGTACTCAGCTTTTACAGTTGAAACAGAGACATTTGTTTGTTTTTTGCATTGCCATGAGACTAATCTGGGACCAAGAAATTGACACCCACCCGAAGTAGATTTTCTATCTTGACAACATCCACCATAATCACTATCAGTATATCCATATAATTCAAAATTTCCCTCGTAAGGATACCAAAGCCCTAAGGCTGGTTTATCTTTAAGATACCTGAATATTCTTTTGACAGCAATTAAGTGGGATTCTTAAAGGTCTGATTGATACTTGGCACATACACAAACAGCATACATAATGTCTGGTCTAGATGCAGTAAGATACATCAAAGATCCAATCATTGATCTGTATAACGTTTGGTCAATAGATTTTCCTTTTGGATCAGGTTCAATCTTGGTGTTAACATCTGCCGGAGTTCGTATGGACTGACATTCTTGCAACAAATTTCTTTAAGAGCTTGTCAACAAACTTTTCTTGATTGATGAAGATTCCATTTGTAGTTTGCTTGACTTGAAGTCCAACAAAGAAATTAATCTCTCCTATAGAACTCATTTGAAATCGAGATTTCATTATTTCTTCAAATTCATTGCACAATTTTGGACATGTAGAACCAAATATGATATCATAAACATACACTTGTACACATAAAAGATCATTATTATCCTTCTTTATGAATAAAGTTGGATCAATTTTCCCTCGTGTGTATCCATGTTGGATTAAGTGTTGTGATAACGTCTCACACCAAATTCTAGGGGCTTGATGAAGTCCATATAAAGCTTTACTCAGTTTATATACTCGATGTGGAAATTGTGCATCCTCAAAGCCTGGAGGTTGCTTCACAAACACATCATCAGCGATTGGACCATATAGAAATGCACCCTTTACATTCATTTGATACACCTTGAATTTCATGAATGAAGCATAAGCCAGGAAAACTCGAATTGATTCAAGTCTTGCAACTGGTGCAAACACTTCATCATAATCTATACCTTATTCCTGTGTGTATCCTTGTGCAACAAGTCTTGCTTTATTCCTTATTACAACACCACGATCATCAGTCTTATTTCTAAATAACCATTTCGTGCCAATTACATTTTCTCCTTCAGGTAGATCCACCAAATTCCACACTTCTTGTTTGCGAAATTGAAGTAATTCTTCTTGCATGGCTTCTATCCAACCATTGTCCTTTAATGCTTCGGTAACATTTTTAGGAACAATTTGAGAAAGAAAACAAGAGTATAAGCATACGTTTGCTTGTTCTGATTTACTCCTTGTTGTTCTCTCATTCAATGAACCAATAATCTGAGAAATTGGATTATTCTTGTGAATGCGAGATGTAGTAATCTCATCACATTGAACATTAACATCCAGATTTGTTTGATTCAAGTTGGAAAACTCATGTATCAAAGTAGAAGAATGTGGATTGAAGTTTGGAACTTGAGTAGGTGAATTGACAAAGTAATCAAAGTTACCTGTATCAACTACATCACCTAAAATGGATGATGTTCCAGACTCTGGTATCACAAACTCATTACCATCATTAGGAATATTTTGTGATTCTTCCTGATTAATTGACTCTGAATGATCTGAAACTGTATTTTCATGGTATTGAATTGTTGAATCCTTGACAAATGATAAAAATGGGTAGTCTGAGTTTGAATCATCTGGGTCATCAGAATCTGAATCTTCACTAAAAGATCCAAGATCTCCTTTTGAGTTCTTCTTATCTGTAGAATTAAAAAATTTTGATTGATCAAACAAATTGGATTGAAAAGAGTTTGATAATGAATCTAGATCAAATAACCATGCAGGACCATTTGAAATTGATGGAAAAGAATTTTCCATAAATTTAACGTTGAATGTTTCAAGGATTACATTCGTCCTAGAGTTGTAGACTCGATAGGCATTTGAAACTGATGAATCCAATGAAAAATCCATTATCAGATTTTGCATCAAATTTTCCTAATTGATCACTTGAATTAAGAATCATAACAGGAAAACCAAATGATTTTAAAAAATTTATGTTCGGTTTTCTGCCCAACATTAACTCATATGGAGTTTTCAGTTTATCTTTGACAATTAAGATTTGATTCTAAACGAAACATGCAGTTGATATTGCTTCATCCCAAAAAGTGATAGGTATTTTTGCATTAGCTAACATAGAACGAACAGCTTCAATCAGTGTTCTATTCTTCCTTTCAACAACTCCATTTTGTTGAGGAGTTCTGGGAGCACTGAACTGATGAGCTATCCCTTTCTGTGCACAAAACATTTCAATGTTAGCATTTTTGAATTCTGTTCCATTATCACTTCTTATTATTTTCACTTTGTTGTCTAATTGATTTTCAACTTTAATGATAAATCCTTTTAATAATTCAACTGTTTCAGATTTGGCATAAAGAAAGAAAACCCATGAAAATCTTGTAAAGTCATTAATGATAACTAAACAATATGATTTTCGTCCAATACTCTTGACGTTTATTGGTCCAAAAAGGTCCATATGTAACATCTGGAGAGGTTTGGATGTTGAGTTTATAAGCTTGGACTTATAAGAAGCTCTGTGTTGCTTTCCCTTCAAACATGCTGAGCAGTGATCATTTGTTGCAAACTTCTTGGATGGAAGTCCAATGACATGATTTCCTACTACAAGCTTGTTCATGTTCTTGAAATTTGAATGACCGAGACGTCTATGCCAAAGCTGGCGTTCATCATTTGATGCCTTTGCAATTAGGCATGTTGTTTCAGTTGAAGGATCAACTTGAGACATATCCAATTTGTATACATCTCTGTCTCTCTCAGCTGTAATAATCACCCAATCTTGGCTTATCTTGAAACCTGGTTTCAAAACATAACAGAATGAATTATCAAACAGAACAGAATAAGATTTGTCACATATTTGAGATACGCTTAAAAGATTAAAGTTCAACTGTGAACAAAAGTTGACTTTATCAAAGCTTATTATCCCATTGGATACTGTTCCTTCTCCAGTTATTTTTCCTCCAGCATCACCACCAAAGGCGACGTGAGTTCCATCTTTTGACTTAAAATCTTGTAACACAGCAGTATTGCCTGTCATGTGCCGACTACACCCACTATCCACATACCATGTATTGATTGGTCTTTTTGGGTGTACCAGCACTACAAGAAAGTTAAGTTGAAATATCTACCCAAGCCGAAATGGTCTTGGGCTTTCCAAATTTATCAACAATTGTAAATTGTTTATAATGGAGATTATTCAAATCAGGTTTATTTTTGATGAATTTACCAATTTTATTCTGAAAATTGTTTGATTTATTTTTGTGAACATTCATACCATTTGATTGATCATCTTTTGAAATGTATTGATGTCTAACATTTTTATTATTTATCCTTACAAATCTTGGTATAAAGTGTTCTTGCATATTATGTTTTGAGCTTATATAGTTGTTCTTAAGAAAAGATCTCAAACCTATATTAGGTTGATTAATGTCTTTCAAAAGATACATTGGAAAGAATGGACAAAATGGAGATTAAAACAAATGAAGCTAAACCAGAACAAGGCATTCTTGCAAGTAAATTCAAGTCTGCTATATCAAAAGCTTTGAAAGAGTTAGATATGTACAAACAGAAGCCAATGTTCCAAGTCAAAGAAGAACCAACAAATTTCTTTGAATGATGAAGTCAAGGCTGAAGATAGAATTGAAGATAGACTTAGCAGTCAAGCTTGAAGATTTTGAAGACTGAAGACCATGTCAATCTTAGGGGGAGTATTGTTAAGTGCTCTAAGAAAGATTAACATGTGGTCTTTATTGTCTTTTGATATTTTGTAATAGTATAGGGACTATTTCTGTAATTTGTTAGTTCCTTTACTTGTGTTTTCAGTATAAATAGCTTAGATTTGCAGGTAGATAGTAACGAATACACAAGATATTCGAATCTGCTTTTCATACTTGTAATTGTCTTAGCTTGATATGAATGAAAACTTGAATTTTATTGATATCTTGTTTTGATTTGATTACTTTGTGTGAATTTCATTGAATTGTGTTACAAATCATCACAGATATATTCATTTGATCCTATCAAATGGTATCAGAGCTGTTGGTAAGCTGTTAGTGATTGATTTTCGATTTAAGTTCATCGAACTTGAAAACCTAAAATCTCACTGAATCTGTGATTGAGATATAATTCAAGTGAAAATTTGTGAATTTCAGTTGTGTTTCATCATCAGAAACATGATTTGAATCACAATTAGCAGATCTATTCATCAAATTCAAGCCAATTTGCTGAATTTGATGTTCGAAAATGACTTGAAGTTTCAAACTGAAATTTCAAAAATTGAGTGATTTGTTGTTGAAATTGAGGAAATTGATATTAAGAAGAATGTTTATCGACATAAAACTTGCTTAATTGAAAAGTTTCAATTGAATTCATCAACATTTGAAGAATTTAGATGATTTGAGTCTGTTATATTCATATGAACATGATGAATGTGATGCATTAGGGTTGAAGTTTGCTGAAAAATTGTCTAAGTGTTAGGCGTTTGACTACTGTTTAGTCGCAACAACACTGTGTAGACGTTTTCAGTTCAGACGTTTGATCACTGTTCGAGTGTCCAGACGTATCATTGTTGAGAAGTCTTTGAACTGTTTAGACGTTTGATAACTGTGTAGGCGCATCAACACTGTGTAGACGCATCAACACTGTGTATACGCATTACAACTGTTAAGACGTTTTACAACTGTTCAGACGTTTTACAACTGTTCAGACACATCAATTTTAGACGTTTTTGGAAAAAATTTCTAAGGCATTCCCTTTGACGTTTATCAACTTAGACGCATCAACTGTTGAGATGTTTGAATACTGTTCAGACGTTTTAACCTTGATACTTAGAATTTTGTTTTAAAGAAAATTCTTTGAAAAGCTTTTTCAAATTTTTTAAAAAAAAATTCAAAATATAAGAAAACAACAAAATATAAAAATGGTAAAATCAGAAGATTCTGAAACAGAGTTCCAAAACTTAAAAATAGAGCTGATTTCAAAAATTGGTCTCTTAGACTAAAACAGCATTTTAATTCCATCAACACTGATCTATGGAAATCTATAGAAAAAGGACCATACATTCCTATAATAACTGATGGACCAGACAGAAGATTTGTGTATACTAAAGATTCTCCAGAACCTCATCCAGAAGATGATCTTCAAGGAGATGATCTGAAAAGAGTTAAGAATGATATTAAAGCCTATTCATTGATGTGTAAAGGACTGCCTTTGGAAGTTCTTACAAGGCTTGATGCATATCAAACTGGATATACACTATATAAAGCATTGAAGATCATTTGTGAAGGAGGTAAAGAGATTCAAAATTTAAAGAAACAAAAGCTTAAAAGACAATTAGAATTATTTCAACATTTGTCTGGAGAGACAATAAATCAAATGATGAATAGATTTGTTCAACTCATAACTGAGATGTCAACAGCTGGTATCAAACCTGATCTTGAAGATTTAAATCTCAGACTACTCAATGCTTTACCATCTTCATGGAAACAAACTGTAACACTACTAAAGCATACTGAGAAGTTTCCAATGGATCTAGATCTTCTTATTGCAAAAATAGAATCAGTGGAGATTGATGAAAGCTCAAGGAACAATGATAGAGCAGCATCAATGTCTCAATATCAGTTTGTTGCTTCACCTGCAACCACCATAGAAAATGCATTCATGGCAAAGAGTGAGAAAAGTCCTGAAGAAGAAGGAGACTTGTTTGTAGGAGCAGGATTTTTCACTGACTCATCATTTACCAGTGCACCTGCATATACAACTCAGTCTTATTCTCAATCTCCTCCTAAACCACAGTCACAATCATCAAATATTCAGACAGAGACGTCTTCATCATCTAACTCTGCTAAATCTAGCAAAGTTAAAGATGTGATTAACATCCTATTAGAGGATGAAGAGTCCAAAACTACATTTACGGCTTTTATGGCCAGCTTTCAAGCATATAAAGGTAGCCATTTAACTCAACTAGATTTTGTTTTACAGGATTTATTTGAGATGGATCCTGAAGATGTTGAAGAGATGGACCTGAACTGGCAGATGGTGATGATTGCCTACAGGACTCAAAAACATTTTTATGCCAACAAGAAATACAAGCCTAGTGCAAACAAGACTGTTGGATTTGACAAGTCAAAAGCTAGATGTTTCAATTGCAACAGTTATGGACACTTTTCAAGAGAATGCAAAGCTCCAAGGAATAATGGAGGAAGTGCTCATTCAAGCACAAATAATCAAAGGTTTCAACAAGCTCAAAAGACTTTTCAAAAGCCTTATCAAAGTCTTCCTATGCCAGAGCTTAAAGATGAAACCAAATCATCTGATGAAATGAAGAAAGCACTAGTAGTCAACATAAAAGATGGATATGATTGGAGTGCATATGCAGATCAATTTACAAATAACTTAACATCAAGTTTGTCTCTTATTGCAGAAATTCAAGAGGAAGATTGGTCAGAAAACAATGACCCAAAAGTGGAAAGTGACGAAGAGGAAGATAACTATGATTGGAGTGACAAGTCTGACCCTAAAGAGGATACAGAGGAAGTAGCTCTAATGGTTCAGTCTGATCAACCAAAGGTTAAATCTTCTACTTCATCATCTGAAACCACAGTTCCAAAATTTCCTGAAATACCATCAGAAGTAAGAGAAAATCTTTGCACCAAATCATGCTTTGAACATGTTGAACACTACAGAAACTATTCATTCAAAATCTGTGAAAAGCTAAAACAAAAGGAATCTATGCATAATCAACTTAAATCTGATCATAAAACTGCAGATCAAAAGATTATCTCTCTTCAAAATTCATGGAACAAAACAATCAAAGATTTAGAAATTGTTACAAAACAACTAGAAGAGATGACCAAGAATCTTGAACAAGAGAAAATAGCACATGCTTCTACTCAAGTTGATCTAGCAAAAGTAAAGAGTTCAAAAATGATAGTAGAAAAACTAATCAGTGAAAGAAAAGATAAACAAAAGGCAGGATTAGGTTTCACTCATAAACCTATGCCTGAATCTATCTCAAACACACTACCAGAGAATTTCAATACTCATGATCATTCACCTGAAAATAAAGCAAAGCTTAAAGCCTTTCAGATCAAAACCAAGAATGCAGAAGAAGAAAAAGAAAATGTCCAAGTGTTTGTTGAAAAAGATCAAGAAAAAATCAAAAATGGACATCCAATCAAGATAAAATCATATGAACCAAAACAACCAAAACAAAATATCTCTTCTGATCAAATTCATAATGTAATAGAAGAAGTCAGAATTCAAAACAAGGATAAACAACAGATAGGAACATCAAAAGATTCAAACACAATCAATATGAAACAATTTCAATCAGAAAAGGAATCTTCTTCTGATGATGTTCAATCTGAAAATAAACCAAGCTCTTCTAAATCAAAGAATCATAGAAGAAGAAAGAAATCTGCAAAAGCAACATCTGAACAAAACAAAAGTTCAGAAAATTTGATTAAAGCAACAATTGAAACAACAAAAATAAAACCAATTAAATTTGTGTTAGCAGGTATGTTAAATATGAATTCTCTTTCAAATAATAAAGCAAATGTTTTGAACAAATCAAACTCTGATCTAAAATCTAGTTCAGATTCAAAGACTTCCGCTGTAGCAAAAAGATTTGTTTCTAATACATTCAAGAAGGAAGTTCATGTTAAACAATGAACAATAATCTGACACAAAATCAAACTGTGAAAAATGAAAGACAACAGCTTAACTATATGACACCAAAATCAAACATTATGTCATTGTCAAAAGTTAACAAAAAGTTGTTTTTAACACCACAAAAGTACTGTGAAATTTGTGATATGAAAAATCACAATACTGCTGAGTGCTACTTCAACAAGTACTGTCACATATGTGACATGAGAAATCATTCGACAGCAGATTGTTACTATAACAAATATTGTACTTATTGTGATGAAAAGACTCACAACTTACAAGTATGAAAAGCAAATTCGAATATCTTGTGTATTCGTTACTATCTACCTGCAAATCTAAGCTATTTATACTGAAAACACAAAGTAAAGGAACTAACAAATTACAAAAATAGTCCCTATACTATTACAAAATATCAAAAGACAAATAAAGACCACATGTTAATCTTTCTTAGAGCACTTAACATCATCGTTGGTTCAACTAATCCAAAGCTATACAAAGACTTTGAGAAGCTGATGAAAGACAGATTTGAAATGAGTGCCATGGGGGAACTCAATTTCTTTTTGGGAATTCAAGTGAAGCAAGTTGAAGATGGCATCTTCATAAGTCAGTCAAAGTATGTTCAAGACATACTCAAAAGGTTCAATATGACTGACTGTAAGATTGCTAAGACATCCATAGCCAGAAACCACTCACTTGGTCCCAATCTTGAGGGGGAGTGTGTAGATGAACACTTATACAGGGCTATGATTGGTCTCTTATGTATCTTAATGCTAGCAGGCCTGATATCATGTTTGCTACATGCATCTGTGCAAGATATCAAGCCAACCCTAAGATGTCTCACCTTATCACTATCAAAAGGATTCTAAGATACCTCAAAGGTGCATCAACACTTGGTCTATGGTATCCCAAGAATTCTGATTTCAATATGTATGCTTATACAGATAGTGATTATGGTGGTTGCAATATGACTACAAAGTCTACATCTGGGGGATGTCAATTTCTTGGTGGAAGGATTGTCTCATGGCAATGCAAGAAACAATCATGTGTCTCTGCATCAACTGCTGAAGCTGAATACATTGTTGCCGCTAGCTGTTGTGCTCAAGTGCTTTGGATTCAGAATCAAATGCTAGACTATGGGTTAAATTTCAAGGAGACTCAATCCACATAGACAACAACAGTGCTATCTCAATTACAGAGAATCTTGTGCAGCACTCAAGGACAAAGCACATCAATATCAGGTATCATCTAATAAGAAATAATTATGAAAAGGGATTAATTAAACTAGTCAAGGTTCACACAGATGAACAATATGCTGATTTGATTACAAAAGCTTTTGATGAACAAAGATTTAAATATCTAATATCTGCTATTGGGATGATCAATCTTGAGTAAATTTTTCTTAAAACTAATTCTTATTATTTCTTAAAAATGTGTGTTCTAAGTTGTAGTCCATCATCTTCATAAGCTCATGTTTTCCTTGGATTAAAAAATTCTTTCTCTAAAGACTTTCCTTAGATTAATTGATGATTTTATACTTCGGAAGTTATGCATTTTAACTTCGGAAGAAAATCATACCTTCAAAATATTTAACTGTCTAAAAAATTTACTTTCGGAAGAGATTTCAATTTTATCTTCCGAAGCTTAAATAGTTATCTTAGACACTTACTTATTTTCAAGGACCTTTTCCTTCCGAAGCAAAAATTAACTCTCGGAAGCTTTGTTGATCTCTATACAAAGCACTCAAGTCTTAATTTTTCCTTCCGAAGCAAAATCATCAAATACTCTCAGGAAATTCTTCCGAAGTCATTTTAGCTTCAGAAGCTTTTTCATTAAAACTTCCGAAGATAATCAACCTTCGAAAGCTTTTTGACTTCCAAGAAAACTACTTTTTGAGCAAAAAGTAAACTACTTTTTCAGAGGTGGGACCGACATCCGGATTTCAAAGTTTATCCTCTTTCATTAAACTTTATCTGAAATCCCTCTCTCATATAAACCCAACGGTTTCCCCCTCTTCTATCATCTGCTCTTCCTCCAAACTTAAAAACCCAAATTTCTCTCTAAAATTTCTTTCTTTCTTTCTTCTTCATCTCTAAGCAACCTCACAATGGCTAACCTTGCTCACAAAAATGATCCCAACTTTACCATGCAACTACACAGACAACACAATGAAGTTGCTCTGTTATGCTCTGAGAAAGATCCTCATTTCTCAGAGGTTTGTCGTTTCTTGTCTCTGTCCAACTACTTCACCTTCCTAACCATTGATCCTCCACTCTATGAGGATCAGTTGCTTGAATTTTGGAAGACCTGCCAAGAGGTCATTATGGACGGCTAGAAGGCACTGTCTGCCACAGTGCAAGGGAGAACAATCTTCATCACTCGGCCATCATCAACCGACATCTTCAGCTAGATGATGAAGAAGGTGAGGTGTTCTTCCCAAGGAAGCTGTAAATCATTCTTTTGTGCAGATGGGGTATGAGGGAGATTTCTCTGTAAAGACCTTCAAGAAAGGGAAGGTCTCATCCAAATGAAGATTCCTACTCCATGTGGTCATTCACAGCTTATCAAACAAGCATGGTGGATGGGACCAGATTCTTGAAGATCTCTCCTTCATAGTCCATGGAATGGTTCAAGGGGTCAAATTCAGGTACTCTCAGTTTGTTTATACAAATTTGCTTGAAAATTTAGACTCCTTAGAATATTACATGTTTCCTAGATATGTCCAGTACATTCTTAACTGTGAACTGGGCTCACAGTTAAGGGAAACAGGTAACATTCTTAATTTGGGATAGATGAAGCCCGGCATCTTTAAAACACTGAAAAAGTCCACTGTTGGATTCTCTAGTGTAGAAACAGCCCTAGTCCCAAAAATGTTAGAGCTCATTGCTCAAGGTGACAACCTAGCAGTACAAGCTAGTGTTGAACCCACACTTGCTACTTTCCAACCACCTACACAGCCTCAAATCTCCACTACCTACCAAAGAAAATCCAAACGAACCCTTGCTCAGACTATTCAGTCTGTGGAGGCCCCCATACACTCACCCATACAGGAAGAAGTGGATACTGGAGCTCACACTTCTCCTAAGGAGCAGACCACTCCCATCTTTTCAAGAATCAGTGCTGAGGTTCCTTATGCTCAACCTGATGAGCTCATTAGCCCTACTGCCTTAAGCCATCACTCTGAGTCTCAACACTCAAGTGATCAACCTTCAGGGGACAGTTACCATCCCCAGCCTATAGACCTCAACCAACCAATTCCCAACCTTGACTTCTATACTGATGAAGATCTAGGTTTCAGTGAGTATAATGAGTCTTTCTTCTTTTCCCCTACTCAAAGAGAGATGAATACTCCTGAGTCTTCTACATCTATCTCACATCAGTCACCTACAACTGAGGTGGACACTCCTGAACCTGTTCAGGATGTCCATATGGAAGAGGCTCTCACTTCTGCAAGTGATTACATCATTAAGACCTCAACCATGGCAACTCAGCCTATTGACATCTCAACTGAGACTGCCAGTAAGCATAGGAATTTCAGTGGCCAACAACTTAGAACTGGTCATGAGAGAAAGGACTCTGGTCCAATCTTCTCCACCCCCAGTGATTCTTCTGATGAAGATGAGGGGGATCTGAGACTAAAAGTGCAACAACTATCCAAAACATGCACCTATTTAGTCTCAAAGGTCAGTCACCTTGAATCTCAGGTGACTACCTTACAAAATAGGATCAATGATCAGCAACTTGAGATTTCATCTCTTAAGGAAAAACTAGCTGGGAGACCCTTAAGGAGAGCTCAACCAGGAACACAAGAACCTGTGGATGTGATTGATCTATCCTCCTGCTCACCTATGCAAGTGGGTGATGCTACCAAAAAGGGGGAGAAAGTCATTACAGCCACAGAACCTGGGAGTTCCTCTGAGAGAATGGACATTGAGGACTCACCATCCTCACTTGCAACTGTGCATTCTCAGCAACCTCCTCTAGTTCACATTGATGTGGACTACACAGACTCCTTCATACAGAGTCTATTTGAGGATGGGATACCAAGCGCTATATCACCTTCATCATCCTTCAATCACATCATTGGATGGAGGTATGACAACAACTGGAAGGCACTCATCATCATAAGAGTTCAAGGACAGCAGGAAGTCTTTAATTTTCAGAACTTGGACTACTATGAAGGTCTAGATCTAGTCAACATGCCACTTGTCAACCCAAGCCAATCAAGACAA
>CM046450.1:86024672-86035686 GCA_025506515.1 Flaveria trinervia
TAACATACATTTCAGTAGATGTATATAATAACACATAAAGTGTAGTAACATATATTTTATATAATGCATGCATGCATTTAAAGACATGCATTTGTGCATATATGCTTTACGAAAATATGCATTTATGCACATATGTAATCTCTCATATGTCATGAGTTCTAATATGTGTAATAAAGAAGCAACAAAGTTCTAACCACAAGAAATCTTGATAAGAGAATCAACACGTGTTTATCTCTTTTGCTTTTGATATGTTGGTGTTCTAGTCCTAATGGGTTGTGAACCTTCTAAATAGAATTTGACGGGTCGTATATAGTAATTTGTCACATCTAAGTATTAAAGCTTAATTTTTATTAGGACCAGTTTTGCTACTCAAAGGTAGTAGCGACACAACTTGTTGCTCGATTACTAGCCACTTTATTGTAATAATTTGTTTCATCGATCAATGTATGTGCAATTAATTATTTTCAACTTTCAATGAGTGGTCCATTTAAATTATCAAACAAAATTAAAATGATCATAAATATATAAAAAAATAGCACATATTGCTTTTAGAAGATAACAAATATATTTTTGAACGGCCAACTAATAAACCTCAACTACCTGGGGTACCCCAATGGTGAAAAGGCACCACATAAGCTTGCAAGCACAAACAACGTTATGCAATCCAAGCCCACCAACAATCAATTTAGGGGTAAATCTCCCACCCGAATGTCCATTGTTGTAAAACCCTACCGACCAACAACTTTTTGCTTCTGGCATAAAACTTCGTACATATTTAGGTATAAAACTAATAATAAAATAGAAGATGGTGGTAGATGATACCATTAAGATTTTAGAAAAGCATGTTTTTAAAGTTGATAATACACATCTTTTTTTTGATTATAAGTCAAATGTACAATTTCTTTGTTATTAACTTACAACTATTTAGACCTTAAGTAGAAGTTTTAATATACTGCTTAAATGATTTATGTTATTAGTAAAAGACTATAAAATAAAAATATAAAAACTTCTAACAGATAATATTAAGTCGAGTTATAGATGATGAGCTAATGAGTTTTCTTGTTTAACCAGATTGCCAAGTTCGCTTTGGTGAATTGAGTACTAAAACAAAAAGTAATATAATCATACAAAATAAACATTACATTGTCACACCCCGACCGACAGCGGAATCATCGGGGCAGACGAATGGGAGACGATTGTTCATAGCACATGGAACTAATTAAGTTGAAATAATATTAAATGTCATTATTCATGATACATTACAAGACAAATAAGTTCATACAATACAAAAGTTTCAAACAAAGAAATAGTATGTTTAGTTAAACTAGGTCCAAGTCTTATATGAACACGAAGAGAAACCACAAGTAGTAAACACCTGAAACATATTAAAAATAAAAGGTCAACTTTGAAAGTTGGTGAGATTTTCATAGTTTGCAATACATAAGTATACAAAAGATGGCAATTCATGTTATAAGTTAGAGAGCAAAGTAACTAGGGATGTAAGATAGAATGCACAATCAAACCTTGACAAAGTTTTACAAGTCTCAAACGTTTACAAGTATATACGATTAGCTAAGTGTACTTGGATTAACCAAGCAGGTTTGTCAGGCCCATAGATCTATGACGTTGCCAGGCTAGCAATAGTTAATGATTATACATATATTTGACATTACACGGTAGCTACAAAGATCAACTAACCATAACATACAGTGAAGTGTCATAAGTTTACAAGAATTAAACGTGTTACAAGTGCAATGTTTATAAGGTAACATGTTTCACCCCAAAGTGTAAAAATGTGCAAAAAATGGGGTATAGAAATACTCACAAGATGTATATAAGATGATGATAAGAATAAATCAAGGCTCCAATGATTTCTTTTACAGGTTGCCTAAACATATAGATTCCAAGATTAAGTTCGATAATAATATTATCAGTTGGACATGAACTAGGGTTTTGATTGGGATTTAGGGGTTTAATAAATTAAATAAAATAATGAATCGTTTATGTATTGGTTTAATAAAGATGATATAAATCAATTAAGACCAAGTATAATTAAGAATTATTTAAAAATTTAGGTTATTGCTTTAATAGAAATTAAGTATAATATGTGAAAAAATAATTAGTTATTTAAAAACTTGATAAAGAAAATTAATTAAATACTTATTTAAATGACGTTAAAATAATTTAAAATTATTTTATAAAGTTTTTTAAACCTTTAAATGATTTTTATAGAAGTATTACAATATCCAAAACCTTAAAATAAGAATAAAGAATAATAGAAAATTTATATTGTTTTGTTAGTTTCCAGAGTTTAAATAAAAGTTAAGGAATAAATTTATTATGATATAACATGGTTAAATGATGGGATAATAATTAATTATTTAAATGATTATAACTATTTAAATAATTAATTATTTAACGTATAGATTTATAATGTTTCAAATGACCTACATTTGAACCATAATAGATTCTTAATTTACATAAAATAATTAATAATGTTTTTATGACCTTTGTTATCCTAAAACAAAATAATTAAATTTAAACTCATAAGTTTTAATACTTTTAAAATTAATTTAATAATTTCTAAAATGTTTTAGTTAACAAAATAGTTTTTATTTTGATTTATTAATATAATATTACTTTTCTGGATTAAAAAAATGTAAAATAAAGAAAAACAATTACAGAAAAAGGTTGGCGGAGGCTCGGTTCGAACCCGGGACCTCCTGCCTATAGTTGGGACTAGTTACCAGCTGGGCTAAAGCCCCAATTTGTTTAGGTTTCGGAAATAATTTCATAAATCCATTAATTAAGAAAACCCCAAATCAATATGTTCCCTAGAAACGAATTGAATCCAAATGAGCATGAAATCGATTTCGATAGTCGAATTAAACATGGGGCTTTTGTTTCCCACATGAAATCGAGTATGTAGATGTGTATAACTTACGCGATTAAGTTCAGGTTGATGAAGATGATGATAAGGATAGCCGCGACTAAAGTAAGGTTGGTTCGAGATTCAAACGTTGTTGACAATCAAATTAATCTTGTATGAAGCTTCGGATGCTGATGCTGAGTAATAGCCCTCACTCAATTTGGATTTAAAATGCTCAAAAGATGAAGCTCGACCAAGTTGCAAGTCGCGATGAAGGTGATGATCAATTGCGATGAATTTGTGGTTATCAGGTGAAATTGAATGTGATAATCGTTTAGAGATAGATAAATGATCGTTTTGGTTCGATTAATTGGATTATTAATGAGTTTTAATGCTCGAACGGCTAAGAAGTTGAAGATGTTTCGGTTAAGCGTTCGATTAACATAGTAACCGGTGATTAAACGCGTTTAATTGGTGCATTCAAGATTGAAGTGGGTTCTAGAAAGGTTGGGGAACGGTTTAGGGTTAAAAATCGATTTAATTTAAGAGTTTTTGGGGTCGCCGGAGCCGCGCCGGGGCTTGTCGGCCGGCGACCGGGAAAACAGGGGTGAGGGAGGGAGGTTTGGGTTAATTACACATATGGCCCCTGGAGTTTGATAATTTATTATTTTATGCTAGAACTTTTATTTTAAGTTTTTATAATCCACAATTTAAACCTTAAACTTATAAAACTAAATAATTAATTATTTATTTATATTCAACAATCAAATATCATAAAACTTTATAAGCTTATTAAAAGTTATTTTATAACTTAATAAATTTTTAATAAAACTTTTCCATTAGATATTTATAGTAAAATGATTAATAAATCTTATAACTTTATGAAAAGATTTATTTCTAAGTAAATTATTACAAGTTGTTTTAAATAATAAAAAATAATAATTCACAATAAAAGTTGTATTTAATCCATAAAACCATTAAAATAATTTAATAATGGAAATTCAAATTGAGTTCGGATTTTGGGTTTTAACTCGAAAAATTACGGATGTTACAGTCTCCCCTACTTTAAGAAATTTAGTCCCGAAATTTAATCACAAGTGGACTAATTTCAAGGATATAGTGAGACTTGGATTTTAGGCCACATTCACAAGTGACACTTGGAATGTTTAAATTCAAATGATTTTAATTATGATGTGATGATATGCTTAAGTTTGTTAAGTTCATTATTTATGATTTCATATGCTCCTTGACAAAGGATACAAAGATTATTAATCTAGAATTTTTAATTGGTAAACGTTTGTATTTTAAACGGTTCAAAACAATTGGGAAGGTTTTGCCACGTGGGAAGCACTAAGTATTAGTGTGACACGAGACTCGAAGATAAGTTCAGGATGCTTTTGGATGGAATATGAAATTCATAAGAGCTTTTCAACAATTAATGTTAACAAGGTTCTTAGATGATCAATTCGTGTTTACTATTTCGTTGAGGTTTTCAAAGTTTTATTAGTTTAACGTTGATACGAGAATCGTGATTGTTATGATTAAGGATTCAATTTATAATAAGTGCATCATTGTAATAGGTTTTCAGGATAAGTTCGGTTTTGAGGGGAAGACATTCGGAAAGATTATTAAGGGTCGTTAAGAGATTTGGGATAATGAGTTTAAGATTCAAGGAAACAAAATCAATGAAGAAACGAGTCAAAATAACAAGATGTTTCGAGTGTAACGTTCGGTTTACAAACAAAAAAAACATTACGTTGACTTATCAAAGTATTAGGTTAACTACAACCTTAATGAAAACATGCGTACCTATAAGCGAACACTCACCCAAGGGTTCCCCGTTCCCAGGTAAGGTAAACGGATCCATCGGTTGATTTGGATTTATATGAATACCAATTAAGCATGAAATCGATTTCGATACTTGAATTAAACATGGGGCTTTTGTTTCCCACATGAAATTGAGTATGTAGATGTGTATAACTTACGCGATTAAGTTCGGGTTGATGAAGATGATGATAAGGATAGTCGCGACTAAAGTAAGGCTGGTTCGAGATTCAAACGTTGTTGACAATCAAATTAATCTTGATGAAGATGATGATAGGATGGTGATGATGAGTAATAACCCTCACTCAATTTGGATTTAAAATCCTCAGAAGATGAAGCTCGACCAAGTTGCAAGTCGCGATGAAGGTGATGATCAATTGCGATGAAATTGTGGTTATCAGGTGAAATTGAATGTGATAATCGTTTAGAGATAGATAAACGATCGTTTTGGTTCGATTAATTGGTTATTAATGAGGTTTAATGCTCAAACGGCTAAGAAATTGAAGATGTTTCGGTTAAGCGTTCGATTAACATAGTAACCGGTGATTAAAGGCGTTTAATTGGTGCACTCAAGTTTGAAGTGGGTTCTAGGAAGGTTGGGGAACAGTTTAGGGTTAAAAATAGATTTAATTTAAGAGTTTTTGGGGTCGTCGGAGCCGCGCCGGGGCTTGCCGGCCGTGGACCGGGAAACGGGGGTGAGGGCGGAAGGTTTGGGTTAATTACACATATGGCCCATGGAGTTTGATAATTTATTATTTTATGCTAGAACTTTTATTTTAAGTTTTCATAATCCACAATTTAAACCTTAAACTTATAAAACTAAATAAATTAAACTAATTATTTATTTTCAACAATCAAATTTCATAAAACTTTATAAGCTTGTTAAAAGTTATTTAACTTAATAAATTTTTAATAAAACTTTTCCATTTAGATATTTATAGTAAAATGATTAATAATTCTTATAACTTTATAAAAAAATTTATTTCTAAGTAAATTTTAAAAGCTATTTTAAATAATTAAAAATAATAATTCACCACAAATGTTGTATTTAATCCATAAAACCATTAAAATAATTGAAGAATGAAAATTCAAATTGAGTTCGGGTTTTGGGTTTTAACTCGAAAAATTACGGATGTTACATACATTACCCACCATTTACGATAAAAATTAAATATTAAACAAAATAAACTAAAACAAAATTAAAGAAATTGTTTAATTTGAACCGACGGTTGAATTGAACGTGTCCTTATTTTTTGATACCAATATTACCCTTTTGATAAATATTAATTAGTCTTTTAATTTAGAGAAAATTACATTTATGCCACTATTTATTATATGCAAGTGTAGTTGTTGCAAGTGCGTAGTATCACAAAGTTGACTGATTTCATATTTATTGTTTTAGATTTGTATCAATAAAGGTTACAAATTTCTAATGTATTGATTCAGCTCGGATGTGAAGGGTTCTTTATATCCTTTCACTCTATGTTACGGTGGCACACATTGTGCTTCATTTCACTCCACTCTGCATCGTTTCTAATAAGAGAAACTGACCACTCCATTCACTCTTCAAATTAAATAATAATAATAATAATTTTTTTTATATTTTTAAAATTATTACATGATAAATAAAGGGCCTCTTTTAAATTCACCCAAAAGGATATAGGGACGCCGTGAACACGGCTCGTAATGGTCTTCATGAATCTTTTACTCTGAAAAGATTGAAGAACGAAGACTTTAATTTTCTGTTATGTTTATGTTATTTTTTTATATTTTTAAAATTATTACATGATAAATAAAGGGCCTCTTTTAAATTCACCCAAAAGGATATAGGGACGCCGTGAACACGGCTCGTAATGGTCTTCATGAATCTTTTACTCTGAAAAGATTGAAGAACGAAGACTTTAATTTTCTGTTATGTTTATGTTATATTTTTTATATTTTACTAATCATCTAAGTTTCTTTTTTAATTATAAACTTTAACGTTACATAAAAATATAAAATTACATCATTACACTGTATGTCTTGCATGCAGTTTATCTATTATAAACTGTGAGAACCTTTTTGGCACTCCAAAAAATTGTTTTGAGCCATCTTACATAATAATATACAAATTATAATAATATACAAATTATAACTTCTGAATCTCTACCAATATGACCCATGTTAACGACCAACCAGTTTCACCGAACTCTACTAATTCATCAACTACTTCTTGCCTTGAGTGATTCCAATAATGTGTATGTGCAAAAATATATAAGAAATGTGTTTCAATAAATGGCATTCGATCACATAATCCAATTGATAGTTGCATCAATGACTAAAATTTGTTTTTCAATTGGATCATGAATCATCACAACTATTTGGATGACATTTATATGAAAAAAATATACGCAGTTATAATGACTCCATACAAATCTTACAAATATACCAGTTTTTATTTTCATCAATGATCGGTCGTACACCTAAAAAAATTTAGATCACAATTATATTTTGCTTTTTTGTTTACAAATATAACATAAAAACAACATTAACCTCCCATAGCAAAGGATATAGTTCGGTCTTGTCATTTGCATATTCGTCAACATCAAGTATCCCATGTATATTAAGTTAAATCACTCAAATAGAAGAATCGTCCAATGACTAATACCCGCCAACTCCTATGTTCTACGTATTTTTTCTAATCGTCAGATCATCAGTCTATTTGTCTATGCTCAAACAAGTGCAAAATAAAATAACAATTTTACAATTTTAAAAAATAAATATCAGAATTACACGTTGAAAATATTCTATTAAAATATAAAGCCATGTTTCCTAGTAAGTGACCCTAAAATTTTAAATTAAGATCCATAATGTCCATGTAATACACCCTGCATAACTAGACATCTTTGTTGCATAAAATTGACATAATATTTCATGACCAGTTCTTGTCATTCTACCAATGATGGTTATCTACTAATTTCAAAATGCTCTCATCAATTACATATATGTTAGAAGATGATCTGTTCTAGCGTCTTCAGTTACTTATGTTAGAAGACCTTTTACTAACTTGTTTCAAACTCACCCGATAAAACAAAACAACATATGTTTGTTTATATAAACATTTATATAGAATATTACATCTTATTTGATGGATGTATTTTCAAGAAATGATACGTCATATTAGGTAATTATAGATAACTCAAAAACATAGCTACCGAGGAATAACATGTCACATCATAAAAAAAACATACGTGACGTATGAGGGTTTACGACCCATAGGGTTGCAAATTAACGGCTAGTAGCCTTTATCACGGCTCATAAAGTGTTTAACGGCTCGTAAGGGACATAAACTGTCTCAATTACTTTTTGCAATGCCTTACGACCTATGAAGAAAAGTTAAGGATGTTTAGATATCACCTGCATGGTGTATGATATCGTGGGCCCTAAATAAAAGCTGTAGTTAGTTATCAATTAATTAATTAAAGGAATTCACTAATAACAAGAAGTATTACATAATTAATAAAAAATTAAAAAACCAAATCAAACATTATACTATTACTCATTTAGTAATGTGGATGGATACAGTGCCACCAACATGGGTATATTAGGTATTTTGCATGATGAAGTCAGCGATGGTTCATTTCTTTTAGCTTCTATTGAGTTTTCTTACGTCGCCGCCTTTGATTAGTGATGTTCAACACCATTCAGGTTTTCGACACATGACATGGTGAAAACAATCACACCACCATCCGCTACTCCCACTACCACTCCCTACCAAGTTTTGGTCTTTGACCGAAAAAATGAGCATACTCTATCGGATGTCGTTAAACGTGTCGTGGTACCCATTATCGCTATAAGAGATAGCAAAATGTAGGTTGTTGAACCTACATTCCGATAAACATGGGCTAGATGAAAAAAAACTTATGTATGAAAACGAAGCTTTGTACGAAAATTATTTGTACGCTTACACTAGGGCACAAACCAAGGTCGATAGATCTGTGGGCATTAGCGACAGCTGAAGACAAAGCTAGAGAGACAATTATGTCTCTCTCTCTCTCTTTCTCTCTCTCTCTCTCTCTATCTCTCTCCCTCTCTTTGTCTCTCTCTAGCCCTACCTCGACGAGCATTATATCTATGTGGAAGAAGTGAACTAGTAGCTTTTAAAGAAAGAGAAATGAAGATAGTAGGGCACATACTAAATATGAGAAGGCTGGATATTATAAGGAGGGTATGTGTTGAAGATATCTATAATGATGATGGTGGACCTAATAAAGAAAATTCAATTGAATTTATTGTTTTATGAAAATTCAATTGAATTTATTGTTTTATGATATAAGTGAGGTAAATTTAATATTAAATTTACCCCTCTTGCTTAATATCTAAAGTTTTTAATATATATATATATATATATATATATATATATATATATATATATATATATAATATATATATTAGCTTTAGTAAACATATGTATTACACGGATTAAATAATAAAAAATTAAATACAATACAATTTTACTTAATTATAAAATAATATTTGAAGATAAGATATTATTTAAATTACATAGGAGTAAAAGCTATAAGTAATAAAACAAGGATATCATTTTTTAATATTTTTTCAAAAAAAGAAATCAACCATTTTGTTTAAAAAAATTTGTTTTATAGTTTTTTTTATTGTAACTCTCATTTTTAATTATTTTTGGTTTATAAATAATTCAATTTTTAAAAACACTAAATTTAAAATATTTCATATTTTTAAATAAGTTTGATGTTATAGAAAAAAGTTTTATATTGTAAAAATTTATTTTTTAGAAATAATAAAATAAAAATATATATTTCTTAATTTATTAGAAAACCATTTTTAATCTAAAAAAGACTTAAATAATTTTTATTTGTAATTAAGGTAATTATTTAATAGAAGATAGAAACAAAAAAATTATTGGTGAGTATGAATGTGAAGTTGATACGTGTCCTCCATAGATAGTCTTTTATTAGAGTAATAGTATATATATATATATATATTCATTTATTTATTTATTTATATATATATATACATATATTTATATATATATATAATATATATATATATATATATATTATATATATATATACATATATATACATACTATACATATATATGCATATATATACACATATATATGTATATGTATGTATGTATGTGTGTTTCTTCTCTAATTATCTTTTTTTATAAATATTTTTTTATTTTCTTTACAAACTTTCCTAACGAGTTCATCATATTAATCTTGGTTCCGTTTAAGCCACAATGTGCGAAACATAAGAATGTTAGTATCACATGAGCAACACACTTAACAAATTTAAATGTTTGTAATGAAATTTTTTCACGTTAATGTAGTTATGTTTCGTCGTATCGCGTGGTATGAAGAATCCTTGTTAGCAAGAAAAAATGCATAACTATGGCCATATATTATATCTTGGATAACAAATAAGCATATTTCTTTTTATAATCCTCCTCCTCTGATATCTCTTCTATCAATTTTTCTTTCATCCTAATTGTTCGGGTCTTTGATTTATGTATAGGATGAGTTAAAAAAACTTGTTGATAGAACTACCAACATTTTATCCCAGTTCAATGTGTCGGTTTCATCGGCGTGTTAGGAAGTCATCCAAATCTTCCACGTCGTGGGCACGATGACAACGTCCATTGAAGTCGCTTGATATTTAATAACTATCCTCCAATTTCTTCATGCTCTTGGAAGCGGAGTCATTTTCAAGCATTTGGGGGCATCAATGGTACTTGACAATGGGTCAAATCCATAAGTGGCTCAACACTATGGCTTAGTAATTTCTTGCATCTTTGTCAAGTTCTCAGTAAAGTTTCATTCGTTTGGTTGGTTCAGGTAGATTTTGTTGTTGATAGCTTGAAATTGACACTTCTTATTTTCAATTCACACCACTTGGAGTTCATTTCATGATTGATATGATACTTAGAACGTTGAAGGTGCAAATGAAACTTTGTTGTAACTAGCTTCTTGAAAGCGTCGTTTTTTATTATAAGTGACCTAAAATATCAAAATTATTCGTTAAAAAATTATATATATATATACATATATATACACACACATATATATATACATATACATACATACATACATATATATATACATACATATATATATATACACATATACATACATATATATATACATATACATACATATATATATACATATACATACATATATATATACACATACATACATATATATATACATATACATACTATATATATGGACTTGCGCGTTCCACCAAGACAGGGCTGCACCCTCCAAAGTCCCGGTGGCATACTTTACTTGATCCGCTA